>JBBMJZ010413116.1:19587532-19598627 GCA_037833815.1 Zingiber zerumbet | reverse complement strand
GCAAAGAATATGTATGCATAAAGTAAGTGAATGTGCGCTAAAACATGCATAAATGATCATAATATTTGCGCACATCATATCACCATCTCCATAAACTAAGAACATATCCTTAATTATTCTTAAATACTTAAGGATCATCTTGATAGCCACCCAATGATCCATTCCTGGATCATACTGGTATCAGCTTGTAACACTCAAAGCATATGATATATCAGGTCATGTACATAACATAGCATACATGATAGATCCTATTGCAGACACATAAGGTATCTTATCCATGCAAATCCTCTCGTCTTCTGTGCATGGGCACATAGACTTCGAAAGTTAAATTCCATGCCTCATAGGTATGAAATCTTTCTTGGATTCAGACATGCTAAACTGTTTTAGCACTCTGTCTATATATGTCGACTGTGAAAGACCAAGCAACCTTTTCGATCTATCTCTATATATTTTCACCCCGAGGATGTAAGTTGCTTCTTCTATGTCTTTCATAGAGAACGTATTAGACAACCAAACTTTAACTGACTGTAGAACTGACACATCATTTCCTGTAATATGTCATCAACATATAATCGAATACGACTACACTCCCACTAACCTTTTGATATACACAAGGTCCGTCTGTATTTTATGAGAAATCAAATTGTTTGATCACCTCATCAAAATAGATATTCTAACTCTTGGATGCTTACTTTAGTCCATAAATGGACCGTTGAAGCTTGCATACTTTATTCTTGTTAATAGATGTGAAGTCTTCGAGCTGTGTCATATACATATCCTCGAGCAAATTTCATTAAGGAAAGTTGTTTTCACATCCATCTATCATATCTCATAATCATGATAAGCCGATATGACTAGGAATATCTGAATGGATTCAAGCATGACCACAGGTGAGAAAATTTCATTATAGTCAATGTCTTGCTTTTGACGATAGTCTTTCACCACCAACCTTGCCTTGTAGGTAATAATATTACCATCCATGTCGATTTTCTTCTTGAAAACCTATTTACACCCTATAGGTGTAATGCCTTCAGGTGGGCCCACCAAGTTCCAAACTTAGTTTTCATACATGAAATTCATTTCTGACTTCATGACTGTAAGCCACTTGTCCTTTTCTGAACTATTCATAGCATGTTCGTAATTAGTAGGTTCCTCATCCTCAATGAGTAACACACCATTCGATTCTCTTACAAAATATTCATATTTCTTAGGAATATTGCATGTCCTACCTGATCTACGAGGAGGTTGCGTTATAATCAGTTGTGGTTCTTGACTATGCATCTCATTAGTGTTTATTAGAGTCCCTTAAACTTCATCAAGTTCAACCATACTCCCACTTGCTTCCTATAAGAGAAATTCTTTCTCTAGGAAGATAGCATGCCTTGAAACAAATACTTTTTATTCCAAGGGGTGATAGAATTGGTAGCCCTTAGTTTCCTTAGGGTATCCAATAAGTAAATACTTATCAGAATTCACGTCCAACTTATCTGATATAGTCCTCTTCACATAAGTCGGATATCTCTATATCTTCAAATAAGATGTGAGGGGTTTCTTACTAGTTCATACCTCATATGAAGTAGTTGAGATTGCCTTCGTCGGGACTATGTTTAGCAAGCAAACAACTGTCATGAGTGCATAACCCTAAAAGGTCTTGGAAAAATCTGCACGATCCATTATTGATCTACCCATGTCTAACAAGGTTTGATTACGCCTTTTTGATATACCATTATGTTGTGATGTATAAGGCGGAGTCCATTGAGATAATATACCATTATCCCTTAGATAATCTAGAAACTTTTGGCTTAAACTCTTGGCTTAAATATTCACGTATCTTAATATTTTTACCAAGTTGTTTTTCTACTCCACTTCTGAATTCTCTAAACTTTTCAAATGCTTCAGTCTTGTGTTTTATTAGATACACATACCCATAACGAGAGTGATCATCAATAAAAATAATGAAGTAGTTACAACCTCCTAATGCATGAATTGTTATTGGTCCACATATATTGGTATGTAGCGCCGCTCACTTGGCTATCAGGATTCATAAACTCTATTACTTATCTTGAAGGTCTAGAGTTCGAATCCTGAGGAAGGTAAAAATCTACTAGCAAGGGGTGAGAAGACCTAGTGAGTAACGACACGGCCGAGGGGCCACCTTGGGGCGTCCAAGGGGCCGAGGGGTCGGGTCGTTACACTTATAATCATCATATATCTCCTCCATGGCTCGTTTTACACTATCAAATAAGGTTCCACCTATATCCTTCTCATACATATGTGTAAGCATGAAAGAAAGGTATCCCAACTTTCGTCTTGGATCCATAACAGCAGTCATAAAAACAACTTTATTCATCTTTGATACATCCCCCCAATACTTGTCAAATTTCTCACCCATAGAATATACCATTGCACTTGTGTTAAGATCAAGACTCTTCTTCAACTCTTTTATCAAACCATCAATTTCACTAATATGAGATACAAAAGCATTTGAAGTGATATACTTGTTGGCAGGAACTTCATTAGTGACATGATAAAAACATTCCAAATAATCACATAAGTTCTTTGCATTATCCCAATCCTCACTAGAAGGCACATTATGGTCATATACTTTTAGAGCTACTACCATATCACCATGCTTCTCAGCATAAGATTGAAAAACTTGAATATAATTTAAAGATGAGGAAAGCATGATGTATGTGGAGTTCCATCTAGTTGGAACATCTAAAGCAAGGTGCTTCTTGTACTCAATGTTTTCAAGTAAAGTTGTTTCTTTGAATTTTTCAATCCTAGCAAGAGACATTTTAATATACTTTATGGTTACCCTTATATTCTCCACTGATTCATCTGTTATTTTCAACCCATCTTTGACAATCAAATTCAGAATATGTGCTAAACACCTAACATGAGACATTTGCCCCCCTAATATGCAATTAGGCCAATTCATAAATTTTCTTTTTAAATACAGAATTGCCGTGTCATTTGAACTTGCATTATCAACTGTCACGGTGAACACATTATTAATGTCCCAATCTAGCAAGCATTTATAAATCAATTCATCAATATCATTGCCTTTATGACTAGAGACAGGACAAAAATTTAAAATTCGCTTATGTATGTTAAAGTCAGTGTCAATAAAATGAGTAGTTAGGCACATATAACATTCCTTTTGTTTTGAAGTCCAAGTATCAGCCGTCAAACAAATCCTACCACTTTCATTTTTAATAAACGACTTCAATTTATCCTTTTCTTCCATATATAACTTATAGCAATCCCTAGTAACAGTAGACCGAGATGGAACAGAAAATGAAGGGCAAGCCACACTCATTAAGTATTGAAAACCCTTACCCTCCACAAATCTAAAAGGCAACTCATCTACTATGATCATATAAGAAACATCATTTCTAACTGTGGTTTGATCGAATTCCCAAGCTTGTAAATTGGCTTTTACTTTGCCAGACACCTCATCAAACTTGTCTTCCAACAAAAGTTAATTGACTTTGTATTACCTTTAAGTCCTTTCTGTTGAGAGGATTGTTTAGACACTTAGGAATATGTTGTCTCAGAGATGCAGTGCCATTTTTGCTTGGATCTGCATAGTAAACATGACTGCAATGCAAACACCTTTCCCTTTGAATTCCATCATCTTTATCAATATAAGTTTCAAAATGCTCCCAAACGACTGAATGCTTCTTTCGAGAACCAACACCACCTCCAGCTCTTTTTCGTTTGTTTTTGATATCTTCAATCGATCGTGAGCCAGAGCTACCGTCACTCTTAGTGTTCTTGTTAGATTTTTTAGTTACCATTGAGTCATTCTGTAATATATTGAGCACAATTAATTCTTCACGTTGCTTCTGTTTTGAAATCCAAGTTTCAAAAAGAGAAAACAACAGCTTTTTTTCTTCTGCTACGGACCTAAGGTGAATCAGTGATAACGGCGATCCCTGTGTGAGTATGATTGCTTCTACAAGCTCTCACGGAGTTGGTGACGATGATCGGTGGTGGCGTGGTGACCTATGATTTGATGCGATTGGAGCTTCTTGTTCCTTTTGCTTGGAAGAAGGTCGAACCATCGTCGACTACATCGGCAACACAGTAACACGCCAGCACCGATTGACACAGTAGCACCAAATGGCGGGTGGCGGAGACTGCTCTTGGACAACGCCAGTGACTAGACGTCTACAACGATGCCTACCAATCGACTAGGGCAAAAATCACCAAATCACGATTTTGGGCGGAGACGCGGAGTCGAGGAGAGAGAGAGAGAGAGAGATGGGTCACAGGAGGAGGTTTGACTTGTGAGGTAATTATTTTGTATTAAAAAAACCCATTAATCAAGTCCACTTACCATAATCAATCCCACTTATGACTTATCCAGCCGCCCACCGGTTCTCGGTTTGATCTGGTTAACCAACCGAAACCGGTAAAACCGGAAAGGATATCGGTCGGTTAACCGATTTTACATAACTGATGATAAACCGGAATTAACTGGAACCGATAAACCGGTTAATGGGTTAACCGACCGGTTGAACATGCCTAGATAATGTAGGTTGTTACACTATCTTCTTTCGTGTATTCGATTTCTCTGCTTGAAGATTTTCGGGGGAGTTTTTAATGGATTATCCAATCGATACAGTTTAAGAAATCGTAAACCTTGGAATAGTAGTCACGGGACTACGAACCAAATAAAAACAAACACGTTCTTATTATTCGCTATGTTGTTCTTACTTAGCTTTTTCCACTACGTGCTTGTGTTTTATAAAAGATTTTAAAAATTATCAGACCTACAACAAACGTGTCATCTCTCGTTCCTTCTAAGCCAGAGATTTTGTTCAGGAGAAAGTGAAGTTTATGGGAGATGTTAGCAAACTGGAGCCACACTGAGACATACCTTACCAAGTCACTCATTGACTAGATTGCGGCCGGAGCTTAGTCGCGATGGTTCAGAAGATGAAGGGGTGCAGTGTCAAGTAGGGCTACGGGAAGTTGACTATGCCCTCTTAGGTGTTAGGGTAGCATCTTGGCTGGTTGTGGTAGTGGTCACAAAACCATGGACATTCTGGCTCCTTCCTTAGCGCTTGCCTCTAAAGGGGAACACCTTATTGGTAGAGGTACCAAAATGCCCTCCTCTAAAGGTTAGATTGATTTTCATTTCTTTGGGGTCCCGACCTCGATCGTTGCTTCCGACTCTCACCTTGATCTGTTTGGACTGGATGGGTCTCGTTCTTGGTCACAACCTCGGAATGCTCCACTACAACAACAGCAGACTCGTTTGCTATTGAAGGGTGAGGTGATGATAGTTTTGAGAAACCCTCGACTGCATCCTCTGAGACCCACATTTTATCCACAGAAGTTAGGTATCACTTCAACTTCTTATTCATCGAAATGTTCAACATGATTTGATATGTAAAGACAGGAAAAGTTAGTAGAAAAATTTGATAAAAGCAACACCTTACTTAGTCAATCGTCTAGCACAATTGAGTTCATGTTTAGTCTGACTTGGTAAAATAATACTTCATTCTCCATCAGTTGATTAACATCAAACTTTAGGTCACCTAGTATCTCGATGGCCTCCAAATACGTCTACTCTAATTTATACTGTCCAAGTGAGGGCTGAGCTGGTAGATTGTCTTGGTAGACGATCAGTAGGTATATGATTGGGAGAGTTTATAAAGAAGACGCTGTAATTACCCTGGATTAGTTTTGATATGGTCAACTGAGTTAAGTTATGCCCTGTGTGTTTGATGCTCTGTGTCTGAGTGTACAGAGACTTATGAACATAAGAAGTTGAGTGGAACACTCAGCGAGTGAGAAGGATGATGCAGGATGTTGTTGGATCGAAAAGAATTTAGATATCTCCACAATGACATGATATTGTCCACTTTGGGCCTAAGCCCTTATGGGTTTGCTCTTGGGCTCTACCCAAAAGGCCTCATACCAATGGAGATATCTTTCTTTTATAAACCCATGATCTTTTCCATGTGTTTTCAATGCGGGACTATGTTTACAACCTTGCAACACCAACACAAACCTTATTGGATATGGTTAGGTCAAAGATGGATTGTGCAAATCTTTCCAAAACCTTTTGGAATTATGCACTCATGACAGTTATTTACTTGCTAAATAGAGTCCCGATGAAGATAATCTCAACTACTCCATATGAGGTATAGACTAGTAAGAAACCCCTCATATCTTATTTAAAGATATGGGGATGTCTTGCTTATGTGAAAAGGATGTTAAGTCTGATAAGTGTTTATTTATTGGGTACCCTAAGAAAACTAAGGGTTACCAATTCTATCACCCCTTGGAACAAAAGGTATTTGTTTTAAGGCATGCTACCTTCCTAGAGAAAGAATTCTTACAGGAAGCAAGTGGGAGTATGGTTGAATTTGATGAAGTTCAAGGCACTCCAATAAAAACTAATGAGATACCTAGTCAAGAATCACAATCAATTATGACACAACCTCTTCGTAGATTAGGTAGGACACGTATTATTCCTGAGAGATATGGATATCTTATAAGAGAATTGAATGACATGTTACAGCTATGAAGTCGAAAATAGATTTTATATATGAAAAATAAGTTTAGAATTTAGTGGACCCACCTGAAGGCATAACGCCTATAGGGTGCAAGTGGGTTTTTAAGAAGAAACCCGACATGGATGGTAATGTAATTACCTATAAGGTAAGGTTGGTAGCGAAAGACTATCTTCAAAGGCAAAGCATTGACTATGATGAAACTTTCTCACTTGTAGCCATACTTAAATCCATTCGGATACTCCTGCCATATCAGCTCATCATGATTATAAAATATGGCAAATGGATGTGAAAATAGCTTTCTTTAATGGAAATATGTTCGAGGACATGTATATGATACAGCTCAAAGGTTTCACATTTATTGACAAAACAAAGTGTGCAATCTTCAACGGTCTATTTATGGACTAAAGTAAGCATCCAGGAGTTGAAATATCCACTTTGATAAGGCAATTAAAGAATTTAATTTCTCACAAAATCTAGATGGTCCTTGTGTGTATCAAAAAGTTAGTTAGTAGGAGTGTGGTCATATTCCTAATATTATATGTTGATGACATATTACTTATAGGAAACGATGTGCCAGTTCTACAGTCAGTTAAAGTTTAGTTTCCCAAAACATTCTGTTGGTGCGGGAAGCATCGGATGATCGAACCTGTGTTTTGATTATGTCAAAGGGTTCAAAGTTAAGTTATTTTATTTTCTAATATGTTTGAATGAGCTTTGCAGGAAAGTCCTAAGTGTACTTAGGCAAAAGTCCTAACTGTGGTTAGGAAGGTGGAAAACCCTAGGGGGTGGTAACCCTATGTGAAGAAAGGCCCTAGCTATGGTTAGGCAAAGGGAAAATCCTAGGGGGCGGTAACCCTAGGTCCTAGGGGGTCGTAGCCCTAGGTGGAAAGCCTTGGCGGGTTGAGAGCTTTGGGAAAAATCCTAAGGGGTGGTAGCCCTAGGTTGAAAGTCCTGGTGTCGCAAACCAAGTGGAAAGTCTAGGCGGGTCGTGGTGCAGACGTCCAGTAGAAAGACCTGAAGACTCGGGCACTGAGCAAAAGCCCAGTCGATCTGGAAGATCGAACTAGCAACAGGTATACTCTCCCGAGTGGAGTAAGTGAGGACGCGTTCCCCAATGAGGGAACAGTAGACATCAGTTCGACCTAGGGTTTCTGGACAGAAATCCAAAGTTAGAACTGGACAAACCGATGACTGTCAAAACATTTATGTTTGTCTTATTATTGTGTGCTAACTTTGTGTTGCAGGATATCCTTGGTATTTTGGGACTAACATATCTTGCAGGGACAAAATAGCATGATTTGCCTCGGATGAACAGTACCCGAGGTGCCCTCCATGGAGCTTGGAGGTGTCTCGGGTGCAAGAGCTGAGAAGTGCATGCAGCAAAGCTGGAGGCACCCTCATGGAGTATTGAGGCACCTCGGACAACCTTGAAGGCGCTCTCCAGGATGTTGGAGGAACCCTTAGGTGGATAGATGAAGACTACTTCATATCTCATCCATGCTACGGATTCGCCGGTGATCGAGGCGCCCTTAAGAGCTTGAAGGCGCCCTGAATGGCTTATATAAGCCAGTCTCGACCAGTAGCTTACGACAACACATTCTAAGCAATCCTTTAGCTGTGCACTGCCAACAAGATGATCTAACTAAGCCAGAGCTTGACCTCGACGACCTGAAGCTTCAAATTTGAGATTACTTTGTTGTCGGTATAATTTATTACTACACTTATAATTGTACGCATTTTGTAATATTTCCGAAGTTATGGTTGTTGCCCAAAGTAAACGCTCAACGAGCGTGAGCCTTGGAGTAGGAGTCGTCCCAAGCTCCGAACCAAGTAAATCTTGGTGTCTTTCTGTGTTTGTTATTCCGCTGCATTTACTCTCAAATAAGAGAAAAATGTGATAAAAATAAAAATATAAAGAAAATAAAAAATATAAAAAATAAAATACAAAACTTTTAAAAATAAAAAAATCTAAAAAATAAAAAATAATAAAATATAGGAAAAACATAAAAATAATTTAAAATAAAAAAACATAAAAATAGAAAAATAGAAAAAAAACGTAAAAAATAATTAAAAAATTAAAAAATTAAAAAAAATATAAAAAATAAAAAATAGGAAAAACATAAAAAATTAGAAAAAACGTAAAAAAACTAAAAAAAATAAAAAACGTAAAATAAATTTAAAAAACTTTGCAATTTTAAAAAATTTAAAAACTTTAAAAATTAAAAAAAAAAACAAAAAAAATTAAAAAAGGGAAAAAATTTAAAAAATGAAAAGAAATTAAAAAAATTAAAAAATACATAAAATAAACAAAAACGTGAAAAAGAAAAAATATAAAAAAAATGTAGAATTTAAAAAATATATGGTTGGTTTTATAACTAAAGGTAATATAGTAAAATATTAAACTAGGTTATTCATTAAAACATTCAAACAAACAAGTTTTTGTTGTATTACCTAGGTTGAACCAAACAACATTTGGTTATATTTTATTCTCCATAACCTTAGTTATGTGATTACTTGGTAATCACATAACAAAGGTTATACATAATAACTTGAATCAAACACACCCTAAGAGCTTTCTTAAGACTCCTCAATTATGCAAAATCTTATCTAAAAGATATTAGTAAAATTAGCGGCCCCTTATATAATAAGACCTCCTTAATAGGACAAAAGCATTTTAATCAATAAGGCATAGCACTTGTACGACAAATTAAATAGTTAGTAAAAACAATTCTCATGTTAACACTCCTACTTGATTCTGGCTACTTAGTTATTGAAACTGATAGATGTGAAACAGGATGGCATTTTATTTAGAAAAACTTTCAAATATAACCCTAAAACTACTGAAACCTTATGCAGGTATGCCTCTGGAAAATTTCAAGAAAAAAGGTATTTAACTTCACTAGATTTTGAAATACTAGCTATTATTTATTGTTTAGAAACATTCCAATTATTTATTTGTAATAAATAAGAAATTGATATTAGAATAAACTGTGAAGCTAACATTTCAAATATAGCCAATAGACGAAAGGATTACGAAAAGGATTAAGTACTAAGCGATGGTTAAAATTCACAGATACCATTATTAATAAAGGTTTACACATTCACATAAAACATATAAAAGGAATTAACAATTCTTTAGCAGATACTTTATCTCACTTATTACACTAATCCTCTTTTCTCTTAGACAATGGATAGACCAAGGAAGGTACGAACTTCATTTGCTACTAAAATATTAAGGTTTCGAAATCAAGAATTACAATAGTTCACACAACATAAAGATTAGTTCCACTCTACATTCTGAGACAAGTTAGATCACATACAACACTACCTTATTGATAATATTTGGCACATTCCAACCACTCCTGGTAGTTCTAGACATAAGAGAGCAGTTATTAATATTTTAACAAACTATTTTCTAACAACCATACAGAAACCAGTAGGTAAAAAATTAACTTGTTATGTCGTTTTCTCCGGAACACAAGCTGGGGTATATGCTACTTGGGAAGAAACAATTTTTCCATACAAGGTTTAGAGCATCCTTTCTTTAAGGGATAGTATTCACTTAAAGAGGCTTTCAATGCTGCTAGAGCCTAACTTGGTGCTAATTTTTTTATTAGCACTTTATTAAAAACAACAGCTCTGGTAACAAACCCAACTAGTCCATAAACTCATGAGATTCCTACATATGCATAAATTATTGAAGGGGCTCATGGGCCTCCTTCCTCTCCTATAGCTTTAACAAACAAAATTCCTCATCAGCCTAACTATTGAACACTTGCTCAATTAAAGGAACAAGCTGCTATAACCTCTGCCTAAAGAACTTCAGCAGCCCATTTATTGAGCCTGCCTAATACTATACCTGAGGACATAATGCTCGAAATCTAGCAGAATAGTCTACATTACAGACTTTTATTTAATTATATGAAGCCTTGAAAGTCTTCTATAAATATCCCCCTCATGGGATAACTATTGTCTACGAAGCAAAATTTGGCCCAAAACTCAAATGTTAGAAAATTAGTCCAACCTATGAAGACTCTGCTAAATATGGGTGTCCATGCCAACTTTTATATTCCTTCTGTAAAGCCAGCTTGGACTATAAAAAGTAAAAAACAACCTCTTACAAAGGAAGGCTCATTATTTTTTTCATTTTGTTGGACAATGGACTGCTTTATAAAGTATGGATACATGATCTAGACTCTGTTAGAGATTTTTCTAAAAAGCTTGGCACTATTATTTCTCTAGCCTTAGAAGAAGAAAACAATTTTGTAGTCTGTACTTTTGATAGCTCTCCTCCTAAATGGATTGACCTTAATATTGAACCAGTAAAACATCTAGTTAAACTGGACATCAATGAAGTTAGAGGCATTTAAACTGAACTTGAAGACTATCCTTCTTACCCTGATCTTGATTGGAAAGCTTCTCTTGTTGGTTGCTACTCGGAAAGCCTAATGGTTCCACTGTACAAAAATTTTGTACGTGATTTGAACCTTTCCTAGCTACCGTGTGTTCTTTTAAATTAAACCTGTATCTCCTGCGGAACTTAACACGTTCGATTCCAG
>JBBMJZ010413116.1:19535449-19567728 GCA_037833815.1 Zingiber zerumbet | reverse complement strand
CCCCCCCCCCCCCCCCCCCCCCCCCTCCCCCCCCCCCCCCCCCCCCCCCCCCCCCCCCCCCCCCCCCCCCCCCCCCCTCCCCCCCCCCCCCCCCCCCAATCCTATTGCCATGTGATTCATGCCATCCCATGTGCATTCATGGTGATTCATGCCATCCCATGTGCATTCATGGCTGAACATTGAGGCTACCATTTTAGGTTAATTTCGAAATTGACAAAGAAACGCAAAATTTAAACTTTATTTGTAGAACTAACTTCACCAGTATATTCGGATTGTACAATTCTACAAGAGCCACACATAAGAATTATTGACAATCTAGTGTTCTTACATTGCGATTTTCACAACCTTATATGTAAACATCCACCATATCTTTTGTGAAGCGGCCTATAAAATAATTTCTAAGCTGAATATTGAATTTCTGTTCTATTCTTTCATTGCTTACTAAAGCACAACTTCAGGCTCTCTCTAGTCCTGTTCTATCTGCTGTTGGTGAAAGATATTATAAAGTAACTGCTGAAGCATTAAGAGTTTGCGGAGAATTAGTTCGTGTACTTCGCCCTAATTTTGAGGTAACAAGTTATTTCCTAATATTGGCTGCTGTCTGAGGTGTTAAATTGAGCTTCCCTTTTTCTAGACTTCCATGCCAGACTTCAGACCATATGTTAGCCCTATCTATAGTGCCATATTGGCTCGCTTGGCAAATCAAGATCAAGATCAGGTTGGTGAGATACTATATCTTTGCTTTGAACAGCTTTCATCTATATTATAATGTCTCCAAACTAAAAAAATTGAAAAAAAACAAAGCGAATTTATGTTGTGGCATCTACTTCTCATAGTGTTCGAAATCTTCTTATGAGACTTATAAATTAAGAAACTATTCAAGGATTATTATTTTTGTTTTTTTTTTCTTTTTTCATCATTTATGTATTTATGAATAGATGATTATATCTATGAGATCTGCTTGTCCTGAGTTCTCTTTTTGATGAGTTAGATTTAGAGTTTACAACACAAAGCTAACTCAATAAACATGTAGATTAAATCATGTTGGATCATAATTCAAGATCAAAAATGAAACTTAGTTGTTTATAAAACAATTTGATCGAGGAGGAATCTAACTTATATTAATTTAATCCAGGAGGTTAAAGAATGTGCAATATCTTGCATGAGCCTTGTGATATCGACTTTTGGTGACAACCTTCAAAAGGATCTACCAGCTTGCCTTCCCATACTAGTTGATAGGATGGGAAATGAGATCACCAGGCTAACAGCTGTGAAGGTTATATCTACTCCATCAGAATTCTCTATTATAGGATGTGGATCTGATATCTTTTTTTTATGTGTCTGCTTATTTTGTTTTCAACTTCATAATTCCTAGTGCTAAATATCTCACATGTAGTGTTTTAATTGTTTTCATATTTTTTGTTAGCAAAGTTCTTTAGATTATATGACAATTATTGTTCGATATTAAAGCTTGCATGCAAATACTTAATCAAGCTTCATTGGCCCTTTTTGTGAGCAAAACTAAATATATCAGCTTATGTGATAGGGTTAATTACTGGATGATAGTAATAGCAACTTCAAGGTATAAAATATTGTTCCCTTTTAGTTGATATAGGCAAAACACTTCTCTCTGTCCGTTGATCAGCATGAGAAATAGTAGCTTAAAGAAACCCCTTAACTAAGCTGTCGCGATCGATTTAAACTCTAGAAACAAATGGACAATATTGATGGTGACCCTTACGTGATGGCTGTTTGGCAACCCTTCTGTGATGATTGCAACTCTTGCAAAATGACAATGTCTATTCAATGCCCCTCTTGTGATCACAATGACTCTTTGGTGATCCTTTTGCGATGACAACCTTCTGTGATCACACCAGAGACTTCCCTTGAGGCATATGAGTCTTCCATGAGCTTTGCAAGGTCAACATGAGTCTTTAAAAACAACGAACAATGCGAAAGAACATTGGATCCTCTTAGTCCTTTCCTTCCTCATCTTCTTGTGTTCGGTACACCCTCTGTCACCGGTGACACCATATCGTCCTCCTTTCTTACTGTTAGGCACACCCTATGACACTAGTGATGCATCATCTTCTTCCTCTCCTCTTTTCCTTCCAACACTTGCAATACATCGAACCCTCTTCTTCTCCATCCTCTTCTTCTCTTCTTTCTTCCCTCTTGGCTTTTGGTGTTTGACACACCCTCTGGTATTGGCACTCGACACAAGTGGTACGTTTCGAGCTGAGTAGGGATTGAAACATGTCTCAACTCGAGATTTCAAATCTTGAAGTTATTAACAAAGATGGGTTTTTGGTTAAAATTTCAAATTAAAGAATTATTGTTTCATATAAAGCTTTCATGTAAGTACTTGATCAAGTTCTTAGTGTCCTCGCGGGATGTCCAGTTAGTTAGAGGGTGACAGACTTGCTACAATGGGGCAAGAGATCAATTCCCGAAGGGCTCATGCCCTCGGAGAAAAAAACCCCTCCCATCCTCTAGCCAACTTGGCCCCCAGGGTGACCTCGTGATTTACCTCCCTTCACATAACCTGGGGACGGACTGTGAGGGGCGCTTGGGGTGAGCGTAATCACCTTTTGCTATAATTAATCAAGTTCTTAGCTCTTTATATGAGCAAAACTAAATATTTGTGCTTATTAGGGTTAATTACTTAATAATAATATATAATAATTGAATTACTAACCAAGACAAATTATCCAATTGAATTTGATCATTGTTTGAAATCTCATACCATCGAAACGGTCGAAACATATCATTTCGGTGAATCATTGAAACTCAATACTACTCGGCACAAAGGTTTAAAGTTTCAAGTCGTGCTGTAATTTTGGTCTTTGATTGCAAAGATATTGCTACAGTATTGTCCCGATGCTTCGACACATGGTGCTAGTAATTTGGAGGTTGAAGGAGGAAGTAGATAAACAAAGGAAAGAGATATTGTCTATGTTAAGTGGTGTTGCGTTTCTGTAATTTATTGGAATGATATGCTTTTACCGTTTCACACGGCATGGTACAATATTTAAAATCATGTTCACCACAGACAATGTGTCCTTTCTATGCTTCATTTTCTTTTTTCTTTAACCCCAATCCCTTAATGACACCATGCATCAAAACCTTTACATGATACCGAAATAACATCGTTCAGTTAAAGACCGAAACTTCGGTATGACTTGAGATTTTGAACCCTGATTTTGACTACCATTATATTTTGGACTTTGTAAAATCTCAAAAATAGACAATAATTTACATCTATAATAGCTTGTCGGAGTTGAGTCAAACAATTGATAAGGCATGGCGCATGTGATCTAAAGTAATATTAGAGAAGATAACTAAAATAAACATTTATCATATTGGAAACCACAACCAATACTGTAACCAATTTAGTATCTAACCTATAATTGGAGATCAAGAATATAGTAATAGGAGAATGAGTACAAATGTGCATAGTGGATCAATAATAGATGTACATGAATTCATAATTGTTCAAGAATTCTACCATGTAATATTAAGAACCTTTAAGTTAATGTCAGTTTTAAGATATCCCCAATTATCAAGCTTTAGTTATCAATTATCTAACTTTGTAGGTATCACTAATCATCAACTAGTTATCATCAATCATTAAACTTCAAGTCTTTAGATGAGAGTAAGCTTGAAGCAATCACCAATTATCAAACTTTGAGTTACCATCGCCACCCATGCATCTACAAATTGTCACCAACTATAAAGCTTTATTACAAATTATAATCTCTTTCGTTAAGGTGAAACACTATAGCCATATCCACACATCAATACTATATCATCTCATACACACTCTAACACCCTCAATTAAAATATGTAAATGGGTCGTGAAGCACCCATAATATATGCTTATGGGTTGAAGGTTTGCTATAAGCACAAATGGGCCTAAGATATGGGATTTACATTGCTTGACTTGTTTTCATCATTTCCACTTATTTATTCTTCAATATGCATTTGCTTGCTTATTTATTTATTTATTATTATTATTATTATTATTTTTGGGTAAGTAAAAAATGTATAAATCATGAGTCACAATAATCAGGCGTTAGGCGTGATTCATGTTTGAAAAAGTATTAGATCCGAATACACTTCTAATGTTGTGTATACATGAATCTGCACTCTTATAAATCCTGACAATTCGACTGACCCTCACCAAAGAAATTGTGATTATATGCTCTTCATATAAAGTGAATCAAGGAAGACAAAATAAGATGCCTCGCCTTTGTACCGCCCATAGACTTGAAACATATGTTGGTAGGTGGACATCTTTTATCCCATGTGAAGCCAATCTATGATCCTCCATAAATCCGCAATAGGTGAACATCTAAAAAATAGTTGCTCCTATGACTCTAGCACTTGGTGGCAAAAAGTAAATGTCGATCCTCCAAATAGTCTTGCTTGTCTCTAGCCGGAAGACGCCTCTGTGCCAACATCCATGACGTAATTGCATGACTAGGCTAGATATAGGGTTTCCACACTGTCTTCACCCATGACTTCTTAGAATCGGCATGCTTAAAGAAATCTTAGGCCATAGCCACTTCATCATCCTGATCAAACCAATTCGGTATCCTAGCATCCGTTAGTGACACAATAGTTGAAAGGATGAGATCGCAAATTTGGATTAGCTGCTTGATCAGCGGGGAATCCAAGTGCACCGCTGGCCAAGTTCAGACATCTGTTCTCAAGTAGATGTGATGCACCCACTTGATCCAAAGGGCATCCTCCTTGTCTTGTATCCGCCAAAACACCTTAGCTAGGAGGGCAAGGTTTCATGCTCGTAGATTGCGAAATCCCAATCCACCACCCTCTTTGGGCTTGCACATATCTGCTCATGACATCGGCAGGTGTTTTGATGTTCACATAAAAGACCTATAGATGCTATAAATGCGATTCATGATTCCCATAGGAATGGGTAGAATTGAAAAGGTGAAAACACTCACCCCCTTAAGATCAGCTGTGCCTTACTGGCATAAGACAAAGTATTTCGTGGCCAAGTGTTGATTCGTCGCCTAGGGAGTCAAATAGGGGGTTGTGGTCAGAAAGTAGAAGACGCTGCGCCGCTAGGGGGATCCCTAGATATCTGATGGCATGATCCCCTCCTGGAAACCTGTGATGGTAAGTAGCTGTCGACGTGCCAAGTTCTCAACTCCCGCCACAAAGATATTTGACTTCAACTTATTGACCTGAAGTCTCACAATTGCACCAAAATCTAGTAAACAATATGTCAGGATATCAACAGAAGCTACATTGTCTTGACTGAATAGAAGATCATCTACATAGGGAAAATGGACTAGTTTGAGATGCCCACACTGGGATGATAGTTGAATTATGCTTTGGTGGTACTCCTTTGTAGTTGTCTTCCAAAAATTTCTATGCAGACACCAAAGAGATAGGGTGACAACGGATCTCCATGCCTCAGTCCTCTAGCTCCTTCGAAGTGTCCAAAGGTGCCTCCATTGTTTGCAGTGAGGAGGTAGTAATTACACACTCCATGATCCATGACTCAAACTGTAGTGGAAAGTTCAGCCCAGCAAAGCATCTTGCAAGAAGTCCTAGTTTACAAAATCAAATGCCTTCTAAAGGGCAATCTTCATGATGCACCTGGGTGATATCCTCTTCCTGCTATATCCCCTGAAAAGTTCTTGGGCCATGTGGATATTGTCAGAGATAAGCCTGCTATGAACAAATGCCGCCTGAGACTGATGAAGAATCTGATCCATGGTGTTTGAGATCCCACCTACAAAATCTTAGAGATAACTTTTTTGAAAACCGTACAACGAGATATAGGCCTCTAGTCAAATACTTTACTAGCATGCGCCGACTTAGGAACAAGAGTGATCAAGGTATGGTTCCATCTCCATAATAGCTTCCCAGTGCGGAAAAATTCTTGTACTGCAGCCACAAAAACCGGTTGGACTGTATCCCATGTGTGCTTGAAGAACCTAGAGCCATATCCATCCAAACTAGGTGCTCTATGAAGGAACACACACAAGCTGGCCATGTTACTCGGGCTCTACCATTCAGTCATGCTGCAAACACTCCTGCGAAAAGTTGTTCTGTTCACCCCCGTGTCGAGTTGTGTCTGGAAGTGATTTGTAAAGGCTGTCACAACTTCCACAAATGACATGGTGGGTTGCCCATCCAATTTCTCCACAGCTATAACCTCGTTCCTTCGATTATTTCACTTTACATGAGCATGAATGATCATTAGATAAACTTTTCTTGTTCAACTTGATGTACTTATTCATTTGATAATCTTATTTATATACTTCCAAGTTTATACAAGTAGAAGAGACTAACCTAAGTTGTCCTTTTAGTTGCGCTTAGCAATTCAATAATAAATTGTTTTATCATATCACACAACAATCTTTTATGATGAGTTACTTCAGAGAAGGATGATTGTGTCCAAAAGTATTATGAACCATGATTCTATTTGAAAGATGCAATACAATTAGAATGGATCATTAAAAAATTCATTAGATATTCTTCTCAAACCCATGTCATCATGACAGATATGGGTATGAAGATCAAGTCTAAGTAGCCGTATTCATTTATGAGAATGAGAGGAGGAAGAAGAAGCTTATTGATGTTGCCTTCATGGGTTTTTGGCGCTCAATAACCTCGAGAGGGGATGTGAGGAAGAAGAAGAGGCAATAGATGAAGCTTACTATTGTTGGCTTCAACTTTTTTACTCAAGTAAGCATGATTATGTCTAAAAGAATTGTTAATCATGATTCGATATGAAACATCTAATATAATTAGAATGTAGCATCAACTTTGTTACTTAGACTCACTTGTTACCCCTTCTGTACGATGTCTACGCTATAGATATATGGTATGAAAATTGAGTTGAAATAATCGTACTCGTTTAGGTGATAGGGGATTGACAATCTAACACTAGGAAGTGAAGAAGAACGTAATATCAACTATGTTACTCAGATTCAGTGACTACCCCTCACATATTCGTGTTGACACGACACATATATGTGTATGAAATCATGTTCAAATAGCCATATTCTTTAGGTGGTAAGAGTTCGATGACCTCGCACTGGAATGTGAATAAAGCAAAGAAAAATATTGTGACTTCATAGGTGATAGGAGTTCAACGACCTCGCTCAAACTCATTGGTTACCCCACACGTACCTATGTTGACACGACACAACTATGGGAATGCAAATTTGAGTCCAACCAGGAAGAACTTTAACTTTGTTACGTAGACTCACTAGTTATAGTTCTTGTACCTTTGTCTATACATACTTGTGTCAAGTCGATATGTGTAAAAATTGAGTCCAAACGACCATACTTGTTTAAAGAATGAAAGGAGGAAGAAGAAGACTTTTGTGAGGACCTTGCATTGGGACATGAGAGCGTTGGAATGCTTCATAGGCAACGTATAAAATACGGAGTTGTGCTGGTTAGCATGAACGAAATTTATTGTTCGGCCTGCGAATTGACGTTGGGCACTGGGTCAGAGCTACAAGGCCATCATGACCTCGAGCAGAGAGAAAAAAAACCTCTTAACCCCTTTAAAGATAATTCTTTTCATTTTCATTTGTCCACGAGGTAAACAGAGAGAAAAAGAAACTCTTAAAGGATAATTAATTTTTTTTTTCCGTTTATTTACTAGGTAAACAAAGAAAAAAACATGATAGACAAAATAAAAATAATATATTTTCTAACCTCATAAAATATACTAATACTACTTATGAATTAAATTTTTTTGTATAAATTTGATTTAATTTTAAACTAATCAAAAATATATCCAAATTAAATTTACTTTAAACCTATTTTGATCGTGCTATGTCTCCTTGAATTTGCTTGCCATTGTTCAAAGAAAGAGAAGGCTTCTCATTGTGTGGAGCTACCGAAAACCTCTTTATTTTTGCTGAATTAGGCTTTTGATTGTTGCTAGTGGAATAGGGCCTCACTATTCTATTGATGTCCGGATTGACATTATTATAGTGTTGTTCCTGCATAATTTTCCAATGCATTCTGATCTAAACTATACATGGTTCAATGAAGTTGATTGTGAATCAAGTAGTAACACCTAACACCTGTAAATCTCTTTGTTAACTAATTAATATTAGACACTTAAATTTATTCATACAGAAACTTGGTGAACACATTGAGTGCATCATTGATTGCACAAAATGTCCTTAACATGCAAAGCTTGCAAACTGACCTTACATATCAAATTTGAATATCTCCTCTAAACTAATTTATCTTCACTTGTACATACATGAACCTGTTTCATTAATCCACATTTGCAAGAACTTTACAAACAAGACAATTCCCTTGTTCTATGCCTTGTCAAGTCAGCTTCATTGGTCTCAAGCTGTTTTAACATTGATTTATGTGTTGAATTTTGTTTGCAATTCTTGAATCACATGAGAAGACTTGGTACATAAGGTGGATTAAACCATCTAAAGAAGCCATATCCATGGAATTTTGCAGAAGATTAAACATAGAGGTAGTACCATGTATGTGATATGATTTCTAGTACTTTTGCGCATCGGAAGGACCACCTTTTCGGCTAAATTTTCTTCCATTCTTTTATAGGTTTATTCTATCTTCTCTTGTTTTTTCCTCCTATATTCTTAAAATTTTCACTCTCTTCACTGTAAGATACATTCTCTTCTTCATCATCTGTTTTACCTATTTTTTATCTCATCATCTTAAGTATTTCATTTTTTGTTCTATTGCTTTGAATCCATTTAAACCTTTTATTATCCTTTTGTAATTGCAAGCTTGAGTTTATGATTCATATTTTAATAATATTTCAATGTTGACTGTGTAGGCGCTCGCTTACTGCCTAGTTGCTAGGCAGTTGGCTGACTGTGTATCGCCTACCATCGGAAACTGCTCTTTATGACATTTGTCATAATTTCTAATATTTTGCTCAAGTTTATAACATTTGCAAGTTGTATCTTTTTTTTTCCGCCAGTAAATCAAGCTCATTATATGATGTTGTTAGAGTAAACAAAATTTATATGTATATTGATGTTTCCTGCTCTGCTAAATATATTTAGTCAATCCAGGCATTTGCTGTAATTGCTAACTCGCCTCTGCGCATAAACCTCTCATGTGTTTTGGAACAAGTTGTTTCTGAACTGACGGGATTCCTACGGAAGGTATATGTCTGTGCCATTAGCTGATAGCTCGTAAACTTCTCATGCAATGATGGAGATTTCATTTCAACACATTTTTTTGTACATGTTTTACAGGCTAACAGAGCCTTGAGACAGGCAACATTGGGCACACTCAACTCCCTAGTAGTTGCATATGGCGAGCAAATTAGCTCAACAACTTATGAAGTTATAATAGTGGAACTTTCAACACTTATAAGGTTCTTTTGATAATGTTGCATATAGTCTTTTGAGGTTATTTTGATGATGCTGTATGCTACAGTACTAGATTTATCATGAATCTAAGTTATGTTTTTTCTTTGGCAGTGAGGCAGACTTACATATGACTGCGCTTGCTCTGGAACTTTGCTGCACGATGATGATGGCCAAAATATCTAGTCAAAGTGTTGGTGTGACTGTTAGTCATAAAGTCCTTCCTCAGGCTCTTATACTAATCAGGAGCTCGCTGTTGCAGGGTCAAGCTTTGCAAGTACATGGAAGTTCAGCTATTTCAGCATGGATTTTTGTATTTCAACACTGACTAAATTTTTATTTTTGCACTTTTGCAGGCATTACAGAGATTCT
Organism: Zingiber zerumbet; assembly: GCA_037833815.1. Lineage (NCBI taxonomy): Eukaryota > Viridiplantae > Streptophyta > Magnoliopsida > Zingiberales > Zingiberaceae > Zingiber > Zingiber zerumbet. The sequence goes on along the minus strand of JBBMJZ010413116.1, from coordinate 19,557,988 downwards.
TTGCTTCCTTGGTTCATTCAGCAAATACAAGCTTTGATTCACTATTAGATTCCCTCCTTTCAAGTGCTAAGCCTTCACCACAGTCTGGTGGTCTTGCTAAACAGGCTCTTCATTCTGTTGCACAGTGTGTTGCTGTACTTTGCTTAGCAGCTGGTGATCTGAAATGTGCATCCACTGTAGACATGCTGAAAGGAATTCTGAAAGATGATAGCAATATGAATTCTGTATGTTGTGAATTTTTTATTCTTTGTTTCTGCAACATTTGCATCTTTTATTGTAGATTTAGGAATGTGAAGAACTTCTACATGATAGGTATATGACTCATGATAAAAGTCAAGCTATCCCTCTTCAGGTTCTGCAATGGGTCACTTTCTGTAATATAGTTTCACTTATTTAGGCATAAATTGCTGGAAGATGAAAATGAAGTGATCTTATACATCCTTCTACAAGAGTACTATATTGTAGCATGGGGACACAACTGTGACTTTCTATCATTTTATGATTCCCTCTTTAAAAAGTGGTCCCATTTTAAGGCCACTCTTTATAATGTTCAAGTTTACTTTAAGTGAAATTAATTAGGTATATTACTTCTTACTTGGATCGTTACTTATTATCAATTTTAATTGGTTTCGAGTATTAGTTTCCAATCCATGTAAAACATATTATCAATTGGGAATATGGGGTTGAAGGGATTCTGGTACGACATACCCTTATGAGGTCCAATCATCAGTACAACTATGATAGAAAAGGATTCCTTTAAAAGATGGTTCCACTTTATATAGAGTGAGTGGGAAAATGGGGTCAAAGTGATCTGTATCTGGCACGACATACCCTTATGAGGTCTAGTCCTCAACATAACTATGATTTTCTATCACTTTACGATCCCTTTAAAAGATGGTCCCACTTCAAGGCTTCATGTCTGCTTAAAGTGAAATCAACCAGGTATAGTGTTTGTTACTTGGATCTTATTATCAATGTTAATTGGTCTTGAGTATGTGTATCCAACCCATGCATGAACCTATTCCAAACATGTTATCAAGTGGGAATATGGGGCTGAAGGGATCTATATGTCTTGCACGACGTAGCCTTATCAGGTCCAGCTCTCGATACAAGTAAAGGAGATAACCAGAATCCTAATAACATAGTGCAAGTCTTAATAATAGAAAAACTAATGTTTTGCATTACAAGTTCTAACATCTAATGGTAAATTAGTGAAGTTGGTGCACACATAATACATTAATAATACTTTTGGTTTATAGAAGGAATTAATTCTGGAATAGAGTAGTTATTCTTCGAAAATGGAAATCTATGAATAGACTATGGATATTCATTAGTTAGTTTGATTAATGGAACAAAAATTCCATTGCATATGATCAAGTATTCGTGGCTTTAGTATAAACAATAGCTAGCAAGGATTGAAAAGGAATGCTTACTGAATTTTTGTGATACCTTGATGCTTTTGACAATGCTGGCATAACCTGGCAGATCGCTGCTTAAGACATGCAATATCCTTGTTGTTCCACTAAAAGCAATGTAATCACAGTGGCAGACTGCTAAATATTTTGTCTCTCCAATTGCCATGCATGTAAGAACAATTTTTTATAATTTAAGATCCATGCCAGGATGAAAGTTAAATAAAAGAAGGAAAATGGAGAATTTGAAGGGTCTAGAAGTTAAGACGTGGAGGGCTTAGATGATTTGAGATTTTAAGATGTTGAGTGTACTGAGAGACTTCTTCATGGAATAAAATGAGGGACTTTGTCTAGTTATGAATAACAATGGAAAGCAAGAAAATTAGGGCTATTTTTCATGTTTAGTGTCTAGTCTCTAGCTATGTAACCTGGTGTATATTACAGAGCCCTATGAGTAGTGGAAAGATGGTTTGGCTAGGAACAGGTACTTATTGCAATTAGATAGTTTGCCTATCGACCACCTATCAGAGTATCACATACAACAACAACCAAGTCTTATCCCACTGGGGTCGGCTATATGAATCCTTCTACGCCATTTGACTCTATCCCTTACTATATCATCATTTATATTTAAAGAAATTTTATCCTCTTTTATTGTTGCTAAGTCTTTTTTTTTATTTTCCTTTTCCTCGTTTGATATGCATATTTGTTATAGTTTCATATCATCCGGAGCATTTATTGGTCGTCTGATTACATGTCTGTGCCATCTTAAATGTGTGAGTTTTCCCTCAATAGGTGCAACTCCGATTTTCTCTATAATATTTTCATTTCTTCCATCAGAGTAGCACATAAGTACCAAAAATCTTAAAGGATGCTATACGTTACATTCATGCTGAGCCATAGCATGCTTGGTAGTTAAGAGTGCAATTTGGACCTTAGGATCGTATAATCTTATATCTATATTATAATATGACAAATCGCAATTGCTATTAATATAACAAGTAGCAACTTCACTAAGATAAATGATAATTATTGATGCATGACAACTGCAGAAGTTAAAAAAACACTCTTTCTAGTTGAGAGTTAAAAGAATCTCAGAATACCAAATTTTTCTCAGATGATCTATTTAGTAAATCTCAAGGTTTAAAATATCTATAAGTAATTTTATTTCATCTAGTCAAGGTTATCAAATCAAGATTGTATATTCATAAGATCCTTAGCTCAAGATCAAGATCATAGATTCTTAAGATTCTTTCTTGAGTCAAATCCTGACTTGGATGAAGTATATAATGCTCATGTTACTATTATTACATATTAAAAAATAATGTAAAAGATAAGTTATAAATGTAAAATTTAGTTTTAAAAAATATTTCAATTTATTGTAGGTACTATTATTATATATTAAAACATAATGTAAAAGTAAGTTATAAATGTGAAATTTAGTTTTAACAAATATTTTTATTTATTTTAGGTCCTGCCAACCCTATGCTATGATCCTACAATCCGAACTTTGAGTCTCTGTACCTTATTACACTTATTACAAATGTAAATTTGACTGACCTATATGTACAGTGATATGAAGTTATAGAGGCTCTATGCAAATATAGCTGTCTGAACTAAACTATTTTTTTATCCTTATTCTCTGGAAATTTATTTTAATGTTTGAGCTGGTGCTTAGAAATGAGAGGATTTTTCTTATTAAAAATATGAAATATCAGATCCCACTATCTAATTTTGGTGAACTCATGCCACTGCTGCTAACAAAATTGCCATTTTATTTATTGTTGAAGATTCTGATTCTTTTACAATTCACAGGCTAAACAACACCTGGCATTGCTATGTCTGGGAGAAATTGGAAGAAGGAAGGATCTAAGCGTACATGTGCACATTGAGAATATTGTTATTGAGTCATTCCAGTCTCCTTTTGAAGAGATAAAATCTGCAGCTTCATATGCTCTTGGAAACATTGCTGTGGGCAATCTATCTAAATATCTTCCATTTATCTTGGATCAAATTGACAATCAACAAAAAAAACAATACCTTTTGCTTCATTCTTTGAAAGAGGTTATTATTTTTTTAAATCTCTGATTTCTTTTAGGGCATATGATCTAGGTGCAATTCATCAACTTTTTTGCTGCCTATGTAGGTTATTGCTAGACAATCTATTGATCAGCCTGGCAAAAGTGAGTTACAGGATTCTAATGTTGAGAAGATATTGAGCTTACTCTTCAATCATTGTGAAAGTGATGAAGAAGGGGTTCGCAATGTTGTTGCTGAGTGTTTGGGCAAAATTGCGCTTATTGAACCTAAAAAGCTCGTACCTGCACTAAAGGTGTCTTGTTACCTTGTTCGAGTTGTGATGGAAATCTTTATAGCACATTCTACACTTGCAGAATTCAAATTTGTGTTTATTGCTGTAGGAACGGACTGCTAGTTCTACTGCATTCACAAGAGCAACAGTTGTTATTGCTATTAAATATGCTATTGTTGAAAGACCTGAAAAGATAGATGAAATTTTGTACCCAGAGATCTCCACATTCTTGATGCTCATTAAAGACAGTGATAGAGTATAACTTCATGATTTCTAATGATGTAAATAATCTTTTTAGTAATTGAAGTTGATGTTAATCCAATGTATTTTCCAACAGCATGTTCGTCGTGCAGCTGTTCTGGCTTTGAGTACAGCTGCTCATAACAAACCAAACCTGATTAAAGGACTTCTTCCTGAGTTATTACCGCTGCTCTATGATCAGACTGTCATTAAGGTATGGTGCATTTTACATTCATTGGGAATGCCTAATCCACTTTTTCTAAATGAGCCATCTGCATAGGGATTGGAAAATAAACTTCTGTTGAGTTTAATGTGGTCAGAATTATCTATAAGACTGTTTGTTTTAGTTTTCTTCTCGTTCTGATGTTAGATATATTGTATAGCAATTTTATCTTGCAAGATTAAAGAGAATGTGATTGATTTTGCATAGAGTAACAATAGAAGGATGTAGAGTTGGCACATTTAATGAGAGGCTATATCAGTTAGGTAAGATATTCATTTTCTCTTAATTACATGATTATGCTGTTTTAAACATCATTTTGGTGCCAAGTTTGCTGCATCTTGTGGATTGGCATGAATTGCTTTGAACCAGATTAATTATTGACTTGTTGTCATTCATTCAAACAGTCTGTTTTCTTACAGAATTTTGCTACTAGAGTTGATCTGAAGAACAATTTATTGGCAAACTTGTTTTTCTTACCTCGTTTTGTTTTTGTTATTGTTAATGGTTCTTGATTTTTATTAAAAGTAATTTTTTCTTATTGCACCACCAAGTGTATGTCATTATTATATTTTATTTTTGCAGAAAGAAATGATAAGAACAGTTGATCTTGGTCCTTTCAAGCACATTGTAGATGATGGTCTTGAGCTTCGAAAAGCAGCTTTTGAGTGTGTGGACACCTTGTTGGACAGTTGTTTAGATCAAATGAATCCCTCTACATTTATAGTTCCTTACCTGATTTCTGGATTAAGTGGTATGGATTCTCTAAAATAAGCAAGCAAAGATAAACTTAATGCAACCTATGATTATTGCCATTTAGAGTAGCAAATCTTGGCCGATATGACATTTTTTTCATCTAATATCTTCACTATATCTTCGGAGTTCAGAGAATTGCTCCATATCTCAGATGATTCATTAGTCTGGCTATGCTACTCGTGTTGAACCAGATTACCTCTAAAATTTGGTTTGTATTGTCTTCTTAACCTTTAACTTTATGGCCCTTTCAGATCATTATGATGTGAAGATGCCATGCCATCTTATCCTCTCAAAGCTTGCAGATAAATGCCCTGCTGCTGTTCTTGCAGGTTTTTTTTGATTGATTGTTTATCATATTGAAGCTTTTTTAGTTTTTTACTTACGAATTATTTGTTATTGTTTCTCATGCAGTTCTGGACTCACTTGTTGATCCTCTTGAAAAGACCATCAGTCACAAGCCAAAGGCAGATGCAGTGAAGCAAGAAGTAGACCGTAATGAAGATATGATTCGAAGTGCTTTTCGAGCTATTGCTTCCATAAGCCGCATAAGGTTGTAATTCGTAACTCTTCTGAAATTTCTTAATTCTTTAGAGATTAACAGGCTATTGATCGCCACTGGTTGGATCAACCAACAATTGGGATAATTGGTGGCAAAAAGCATGTTAGATAATTTGTGGAAAAGAATGCTTGCCGCTCAGCTACTTACTGTAGATCTGGATAGAATTAGCAAGTTTTATTAAAATTAATGTTGTATTTTTTTGGTCTTCCTTCTATGATATCCTTTTAAAATAGAATGTATTTTAAATTCAAGGAAGTTCATATTAATGGGGAAGCAAAAGTGATCCATTTCAACAGAGGTATAGCTTAGACAAACATTGGGCCTTGGGTTGTTGTCCATTGTCTCACACTTGGTTTGATATTTTATCAGAAAAGGGAGCAAAGTTCTTTTTCTCATTGCTAGTTCTTTTTGTTGAACACGTGGAGTGATGATCGGATGTTGTTGGGGTTGGGGGGGGGGGGGGGCCAAGGTAAATGAGTCCAGAACCTGCAAATAGAATTTCTAGACTTCGTTTGATATTGGCACAACGAAATAAGCATATGTAACATATATCATCCAATCTCACAAGGATTTTATATGGTTTAATAGCCCCTAGGCTCCTATTCTACAACCTATGATCCATTAGTGGATCACTCTTGGGAAGACACTAACTTTTTCCTTCACGATCAAGTATTGGAAGTGGGAAGCCTCTTACAGGGTCACAATTACAATAGAGGAATACAAGAGAGCTCAATTACGAAGAAGGCTATTAATCGGGTATAACTAATTCTATTTTGCTAATTGTGAAGCCTCTAATGAATCCTTTTATAACCTTTAATACCTCTCTTTGTAATTTAATCTGCTATTGATCAGTTGACTACTATGTACCACCAAGTGATTGAACTTGAATCAATTCTTGTGGATCACGATTGTTTCCTTCAGGGACCATTTCATCTAGCCTCCACTAATCGACTGGCCATACGAACTAGATGACTAGCTGTTCACATTTAAGTCGACTACTCAATTGATTCAACCACGAGTCGGGAAAAGGGCTCAGTCGACTGTTTATTTTGACTACAAGTCATCTAATGACCGAGTTGTCTAAGTGGAGATTTACTTGCATGCCCCCGAGTACATTTTCTCATAATTCTCAACTCACTATACTGCTGTGTCTATCATCTATGTCAAACTTCTTGTACCTTGAATGAACCATGCCTTTGGCTCACTCCTTCACATATGTAGTCCTCTTCAACTATTTTCCGTCAAGCTTCTTATTCATTGGATGCATTGAACCCTTACCCACCCTTGACTCTCCCTATGCTATCCTTTATGCTCTACTTATGTAGTTCGCGATCTTAGGCACAATTGCACTTTGATGCTCCTAGTCCGCAATTCCTTGAATATTCCATACCATCCTTCTCAGATCTCAATGGACCTTGAGCCATCAAGTAACCATGACCTTGGCCGTGCACCAAGTCGTCCCTATGTGTCTATCCATTGAATCCCTACACACTCAAAGATGTATCAAATGACAAGATTGAGCCTAATGCAAACCTTTTACCCAACCATTAAAATCCAACATCACATCAAAGCATTTTGGGCATGATTGTATTAATAATCTCTCATTATTTATATTTGACAATCTGTTTAAGTTAGAGAAAAACATCTATAATAAAATATAACGAAATGCAAGATGAGACCTAAGCCTATCTTCCCTGTCACAATTTACCAAATTTTACCAAATTCATCATTAGAACTGAAATGCATACCATGCGAGACCTAAGTCTAGGTTCCCCCTTACCTAAGCTCCCCTTTGGCCGAGAATTTTAAATTAACATCCTATTGAGAAGAATGTTAATTCTCCCAACTTATACAACACTATTTTCCCCCTTGGACAACATAACAAATAATGCACTGACAATATCCTAATCAATTATCTCACGCATCTTCTATGATCTTAACTTATATTCAAAGTTCTCCATTAGGCTCTATACTAGAATATCAAGGCCCCTTTATCATTTCTCAAGCTGAAAAACTAAATTCAGTAGTTTTATAATGTGCTAGTTGATTTCGACCCATGTCTGCGGATTACTTGTAATTCCAGTTGATTTCTACCTAAGTTCTCTATAGAGATCCCCAAGCGGGAGATCATAGAATAGTCATATCTTTCACAAGAAATTCTATATATCTTCGAAAAGTCTTAAATTTGCGAAGAGGATTTTGTAATCTTGGGAAAAATGGATTTTGTCTAAAAATCCTCACACTTGGACACGTCCAAAAACTAACTAAATGATTTAAGTGAACCTTAGCTCTTTTTAATCCTAAAGTCCTAGTTTTAGTCTCCTTTTATTGTATCTGCCAAATCATGGGTTCTAACTTGGTTAATGAATCACTCCATAGAGCTTGCATCCTTAGCTACCTTCCTAGGTCTAAATACCACTTTGGCATTATATACCCTAAATGAATCTCCATACTGTAGTCATATGTCACCTTAGCATATGATGGTTCCTTAGCCTTAGATGTTTAGGCCCTTGTCTTCCAAGCATTGCATCTAAGTTGTTAGACCCATTTAGAAATTTCTATAGAGTTTTCGCTATTTCTTCAAGTTTTGCCCTTAAAGCTTGAATTTCCAATTCAACTTTTCTCATCTTGGAATTATCTTGTCTCTCTTGGGCTTTCTTTTTCCTAGGCATGAGTCTACCCTTAGAGTTATCATGCATTCCAACCCTAGATTTATCATCATACTTGAAACAAAAATTATGCAATGGTAATGAACATATGAGTTACTCTTATGCATGCAAGAATCTAAATTCACATTCCAAATTTAAACAAGGAAAGGAAATATTACTCAACTTGAGCCTCCTTAATTTCTTCTATTTCCCTTTTGGCTTTCTCCTCCACTTACCTTCTTATTGGGTATGGTAGTGGCCCCTTTTCCATCAAGCATAACACACAAGGGGATTTTTCTTTATCACTTCTTTCTACAACTTGGGTTAGTGGACAAATCAAATTCACCAAACCAAGTTTAGGATTCTTTATGTCCTTTATCTTTCGACACCTATTCTTTATTCTTCTAGTGTCCCTTTTGGTTGCACCCAAAATATTGGATGTGCTCTTTTGGCTTGGTTTGGATGAAGTTATTCAAGTCTTCTTTTTTGAGATTTTCTCCTCAATTGCATTGCTTTCTTCTTCACTTCTTGAAGAGTTGGATGATTCTTTGTTTGAGTCATCTGAAGAGGGTTTTCAGTCCACCATGATGTCCTCAATGGTTGGAGCTTGAATTACCTCCTCTTCCTTGATTTGTGGAGTTTCTTAACTTTCCTCAATTTTCTCGACAACCTCTTCAATTGCTTTTTCTACCTAGGCTTTCTCTTTTTGTACAGGCTTTTCATGAAAATCAACAACTTATTGCCAAAGCTCTTTGACATCTTTGTATTCCTCTAGCTTACTCAAACCATGGTTAGCTAAATTCGAAAGCATTCACTCCATACCTTTCTTGTCACCTCTGTACCAATCTCGACTTGAAACATCATTCACTTATTTTAAAAATCCTCTTTTTTTTTCTTAAGGAAAAATCCATCCATATTTCATAACTAGAGTGATGTGGAAATTGGTGTTTAACTATGTCTATGTTCTCCTCCATAGTCAAAACAAAACAATCTGTGGTATGGCAACATCTCGTAAACTATCTTGGCCATCCTCTTGTTGCCCTCTTGGCAGTTACTCCAAAGAAGAGCCAATTTAGCTCTAATACCACTTGTTAGCACACCTTTCTCCTTCTAGGTTAAGTACTGTAGGTGGAGAAATTTCTTATAAGATTACAATTACAATAGAGAAATACAAGAGAGCTTAATTACAAAAGAAGGCTCCTAATTGGATTTGACTTGTGATTGGTGCAGTTGTCTTCCAAAATGGTATGGGGCAACTATGGGTTTTGATGTTTAGGCAAAGCGTTTTGAAGAGTGTTTGAGTGTGCAGGAACTTGCAAAATACGCATGGAGCTTGTCAAACTCGTGCTTGATGAGGTTGAGTGATGACTCAGTGCTGACTTGACGTGGCCAAGGTGACACAATCAGTGGCGTGGAGGTCCGTAGAGATCAATAAGGATGGAATAAGACATTTGTGGGATTGCAGAATGAGGAGTACTGAGGTTGCGTTGGAGCAACTCTAGAGCAATGAGAAGTACTGAGGTAGCTCGATGGCTTGAGTTCGTAAATGTTCAAAGAAAGTTGCATGAGACAAATTAAGAGATTGTAGGATGAGGAGCATCGAGACAACAAGGATGCCAGCCGATGGAGATAGATTAGGTAGGTGAAGAGGTGAATGATGGCATATGAAGCCGAGTGCTCCTTTGCATCCGAGGGATACTGATGAGAGATGGCTAAGGGGTGAAGTCAAGTAGCGATGGCAAGGCTCCTACACGAGTTGTGAGTATTGAGTGACCTGTACGCATGGGGCGAGGGTGGAACTCAATGTAGGTTGGATTGACCTTAGAGTTGGTTGCTATTGGGAGACTAGTCGACTCATGAAACATGCAGGCGACTAATGAACCAAGCCCCAATGTTGTAGTTGGTTGGAGTTTGTGGTTTGGATCAGTTAATTGACATGGAATCTGGTCGACTGATGGATGAATTGAGTTGACTTAGGGCGAGGAGCCAACAAACATAATGATTTTATTTGTGGCCTAGTGTATTGAGTAGTCGGATGGTAATTTACCGGTCGATTGATGCTAAGGTGGATAAGTAGAAAGGACGTGACAACTGTTGGATCACGATGTAGCAGTTGATGAAGTAATCGATTGATGGTCCAGACCGGTCACGATCGTTGGGCAACAAGCCAGATTACAAGGGGTTTCTATGGATAAAAAAACGGAGAGCTCGGTGGAGGGTTTGTGGTTGGCAAAATAAAGTTGCTTAAACCCGATTTGAAGCTTCGTAATTCTTTTAATCTTATTTTTGGAATCCTTGTAATTTCTTAAACTTGTAAGAGGTTTCTTTACCTTCGGTACTTGATTGAGAAGGCAAAAGCTAGTCATACTTTATGGGTCCCTCGCGCCACTCTTTACACTCTTCTTACATGGTTTGCTATTTTACTCACAGCTACACTCTTATGGTCCTTCAAATGTCGCATACCGTCCTTCAATCTCAACGGAGCTTGAGGCACTGGGTAAGCATGACCTTGATTGCTTCAAGTCATCCTCATGTGTGTATCCGCAGAGTCCCTGCACACCCCCGCACACATATCAAATCACAAGACAAAGTCTAACTTAAATTCTTTTTAACTTAAACTCTTTGTCCAAACTTCAAAATCCAAGTCTCCTTGTCTCTTAGAGGAAGGTTGCACCAACACCTTTTTTCTTTTAGAACTGTTAGGAGACTTGATATTTCTGGTCTCTTAGAGGAAGGTTGCACCATCACTTGTTTCTGGTCTTTTGTATTTCTTTTGTACCTGTTGGTCATGATAGCAATTGCATTTGATGAAAATGGCATGATCAATTTGGTCAACTCACATGTCAATGACAAGGATCTTTACACTCAGGAACACTTTGGCTTTTGAAGAAAAACTTGTTTGCTTTTTTTGGTTTCCTCTCAGTCTTGATATGATTCTAATGCTCTCCCTGATTTCTCAATACACTTTTGTATAACTTAAGGAATCCCATAAATTTGGATTTTTCCTAGATTGATATTATTCTTATTTCTTGATTGCTCAAATACATATATTTTTGGTTCATAAGATTCTCACAAGTTTAGAAAACTGTGCATTTATTGTTCTATGTTTGTGAATGTGGCTTCTTTTTCATAAAATCACGACTAATAGTATGGTAAAGTATGCTGATTAGTTAATTTGGTTGTTGTTTTTTTTTTTTTTTGACTAAATCTGTTTGAATCACATGTATTTTCTTTGTTTCTTAGTGATATATTCAATTTGTCTAGCATAGTTTATGCCTTTATGGAAGTATTTAAGAAATATGTCTACTTTATATGAAAGTTGAAAGATATCTATGGATAGATTTTAATTTGAACTTTTGGTATGGTAATTTTCGGGCCAATACTACCATGTGATATATAAATTAGAAGAGCCAAGTGTTTTTCTTGTTTGACGGATGGATTTGCTGTTCCCTAGTTGAACTTTCACTGTTACAAGGCCCATTTAGTAGAGGAATTGATGTGCAACCTGAAAACAGTTGCGCTTATTTTTGTAAGCAATTATTTATGACTGCATGTAGTTAGTCATCAAGTCTGTTAATATATACCGACCCCAACTTCTTTTCTTACAATTTCTTATTTATTTCTATATTTATATGTCAGTGGAGGTGAATACAGTTTGAAGTTCAAGATGCTGATCAATAATATTTTGAACACCGCTGCACTTGCTGAAAAGTACAATTTTGTGCGCTGTGAGTGAATGATAGGAAAATGGTTGTGTTTCAGGCAAATCGGTAAGAATTCTATTAAACAATTGCAGGGTGGTCATGGAAAATGTTCTCTATTTGCAGAGGCATTATCTCAGTTCCTGAAAATATTGTTTCTATTTTACCCAAACAAAATCTCAGACAGGGAAGAGCATAGGACAAGTATACAGTGATGTTTTCACTAAATTTTGTAAATTCAAAATTCATAGTTTTTGTTACCCCTGATGCTTCAAGCAAAAGATATGAGGTGTCATCTTTCGTAGTAATCTTGGTCGGGAACCAGAGGGTTGGTGCTTCATGTGTTAGCTGCTCTCAATTGCATATTTGGGCTCGGGGTTGCTTTGATGGATGGCTAGTAAGGAAAAGAATAGTGAAAAGGAATAAAAAAATCACCACATTAGAATTCGCCACTTGCAATTTATTGTTTCTTTGCCTCGCCAATTATTTTTCCAGATCAAGCCTTATGCTCTTAATGCCGTTATTGGTATTAAAGAAACAAGGTTTCACAAGGTTATTTTTTTATTGACTAGTGGACGAGACTTTAGTCTTACATTGATTAATAGTCGTTTCTGTAACTGCTGGAATGTGTGTAGATGATGATCAGTGGTTTTTGCAGAATGTGGCCAAAAATTTTTCTAACCTAATTTATTTGGGTTTCTGGCCCTGCTTGAATACTAAAAAATACTTGCAAGCTTAGACCAAAAATGCTATATATTGAGGAGCTAGAGTTGAGGATCAATCATGGACGTGGAGTTATGATAGATCATAGTTGTTTTCAAGAGATGACTCCATCTTGGAGGGGCCAGTGGTGGGATTAGCAATCTCAGTATGCCTCCATGCTTTTCAGCAACCTAAAGCCTCTTTAAGAGTAAGCCTAGGTTGTCAGTGAGATGGCTGACGACTGCTTTAGATTGATTATTGAAGGAGTCTTAGAAATGTAGAAGGATACCAGTATTTTGATTTCTTTGAAATGAGTTTACCAATTGTCTAGGCCAGTTGCAATCTTTATTGTTGTTCCACCAACCTTGCTCCCTGATTAAACTCATGCTGACTTGTAATGAGCACCACATTATGCTTAGAGACAGATGGTATGATCAGGTTTGATGATTACGTTTCAGGATATTTGGAGCTTGTGGAACAGAGAAAGCTAGAAGATCAGGGTGATACTTGTTAGAAAGCAAAAGGTTGCTCCATGAGCTAGCTACTTCTTGCCATTGTTTATGAATTTGTTATCTGAAATTAGTGTGGACCATGCTGGATCTCAATGGAATCATATTTAGGCTGAAAATTGTTGCTTGCTAGACTTGTTGCAATGATCTTATATCATTTCATTGTTCTTTTTTGAATATTTGGTTTAAAGTCTTCATGGGGCCATGTTTTTAGATAAGAAATTTTGTGGGGATTTTCTAAGTTGGGTTTAAAAAGTCTTCATGGGGTCTAATTTGAGCTCATAATATTCAAGCTCAAATTAAATTGCCATTTTGTTGTATAAAATTTTCGTTTGAATATGTTTAATTTAAAATTTGAATAAGTCAAACAGAACTTAAGATAAAATGTACAATTCTAACGTTCTTATCTTAATCTAACTTAAACCGAACTTGAATAGTTTTCTCATCATTAATGTTTTTTGCATAGTTGTTCCATTATTATAATGCCATTTCAAAATTGATTTGGTTTCAAGATTTGAATCCATATTAAATCACCATCTAGTAGGATTATTAGGACACTAGCATATTTACTGATTAATAAAGAAATAGCACTTCCTCATGGTTTTATTTTAAATTTCGACATTTTGGCTCAACTTTATCTTAATTAGTTTTGTTGAGGGGGCAGCTCCTTTTTCATATATAATATTTGGAAAATTCACTCCTAATCAACGAAACCACTTTTCCAAATGAGATAAGAGTAAGCCTTGACCATGGTTATGATACGATGATAGACTTATAATGATGAGCTAAGGCCTAGTTGAACAAACCCTTGATACAGAGCATACAATAAACTCTTGAGCTAGATATTCTCATCTATACAAACCATCAAGTCCTTGCTTATTCCATGACATCTTGGTTGCCCCAAGCAAATTTTGGTGGGAATTTTAGGGTGCAAAATGTATGTTTTTGATAAAATATGCAGTGAAAGCGAAACAATTTATTTAAAAATTTTTGTACATCCCAAATAAATAAGATCATACATGTGCAAGACATAAATATAGATCAAAAAGTTTGTTTAGAAGTTATACTTTTTTGACGATGTTAAATGGAAAGAAATCATCTAGCAAGTCTCACCAAACGTGCCTCTGTTAGTATCCACCTCAAGATATCTTCAAGACGATTTCGTGAGATATAAGTTGTGTCTCTGTTTGGTGCTAGCCAAATAGAAGAGACGACGCAAAGGGGAGAGAGGTTGGCAGCACAAAAGGAGAAGCTGATGACACACAAGGGGAGCCGACAGCACACAAGGTGAAATTGGCAGCACTGGGAGAAGGCCGGCCAACAATTTAGGCAGCGACATAAGAGGAGGCCGACCAACAAAGGTTGGGTGACACTTGGGTTGGCCAACAACTCTTGGAGGTGGGCGACTATGTTGGTCATTCATAATTAATCATTAATTATGAATAAATCATGAGCAATACTTAATAGTACATTATGAACTCCAATTGATTGGAAAATCATAGATAACTTTAGATTATATTCTGAATCCTTCAACAACTACAATTATCAACTCTTCTATTTCTTTCACCCAACTTATATCTACTTGGTTCATGACATGATCTATGTTAATCTCTAATAGGCTGATTACGTCACACCTAGTCCAAGTTGTAGTTCTTTGTCATATGAATTCAAATTACTCAAAGAGAAAAACACATGTCCAAGAAGACCATCCTTTTGACATGTTTGCTTTGACCAAAGACTAATAAGTAATAATCCTGATAAGAGCCATAGGATATATGTCTTATAAAAGAATTGGTGAATCATCTGTGAATTATTCAAACACCTTCGGACACATTGTCTTATTAACTTTCATGATCAAGATGACTTAAATATCTTAAGTCTAAGGAAACTTACATGAAGTCTCATAGTATGTAAAAAACTACATGAAGTCTCATAGCAGGTTACATTCGATAAAATAGTTACCCTTAACTAGCATTCATATGTTAACTCTCAACATCCCTATGCTGCTTGGATTAACCAAGGAGTATAACATATGCCAGTCTTAAAGAATTGACGATGTCTAGTCTCATCAATTCATGAATTGACGATTTCAATATGTACATAATTATATATGATGAGATACCCACTAATTGTAATCTAATTACAATTTCTCTCATTCTATGCTTTGTATTGTGGACTACATTATTTGAGTTTAAAATCAAATGATAGACATATAGAATATACACCCAAATAGTAAATTTTATTTATCAAATAAATAAGACAATGTTTAAGGTAATTGCCTTTACGATATCTTTCAAATATAACATACTCTCACTTGGCCTAAAGCTAATTGCCATAGTATCTAATATTATAGGCCTTTACATGTCTCTCAAACTTATTTTGAGATAGAGGTTTTGTCAAATAATCTGCTATATTTCTTTCAGTGGAAATTATCCTAATTTGTATTTATTTTCTATTTATAATCCATTTATGAACTCCTAGATCAAGTGATAGCAATGAAGTACATATTTAGATTGTTGATAAGACCTGAGTTCTTTGGCTTGTGCACTAGCCCCATTGTTATCGCAGTAAATTGATAATGCTTCGACAATACTCGGAACCACTCTAAGTTCAATGATGAACTTCTTGATTCAAACTACTTCCTTGGCCACTTCTAAAGTCATAATGTATTTTGTCTCAGTGGTACAATCAACAACGATTTCTTGTTTGAAACTTTTTTAACTTATTGCGCTTCCATTTAAGGTGAATATGCATCCAGACTGAGATTTGGAGTCATCCTTGTCTGTCTGAAAGCTGACATCAGTGTACCCACGTATAACCATATCACCTTTTTCATATACCAAGAACAAATCCTTAGTTTTTCTTAAGTACTTAAGGATTGCCTTGACAGCTACCCAATGATCCATTCTTGGATCTTATCGATATCTACTCATGACACTCAGAGTGTACGATACATCATGCCTAATACATAACATATCATATGTTGGTCCCTTGCGGCCGACAAGTGGGGGGTGAATTGCCCTGCACAATAAAAACACAAAACCTTTCTCGATCTTATAGCAAACACTTGTACAAAAGAATTAAGAAACTAATTAATTAAAGAGAGAGGTATAGAAAGATCTACTTGATTTGTAATCAGAGGATTGATAATCCAAGACAATTAAAGTTCACTAGAAAATCTACTTCTAGCGGAGTAGTCTCTTACAATGTTGACAACTCACAAACAAAGTAGTAGAATAGAAAGAGAATCATTTACAAGTGTTGTTCTGAACTACTGAGATCATGGCTGTATTTATAGCCCTGATCTGGACATCTGGAAGGGTTCCGGGTGCTTGGGCGTGGATAAAACTTTATCCACGTCGCAACGGATCGCATTGCAAAGGGTCTGGATAAACTCTTTGGTTCGGGCGCTCGGACCGGCTTCGGGCGCTCGGACTAACTTCGGGCGCTCGGACCAGCTTCGGGCGCTTGGACCAGCTTCGGGGCACCCGGACCCTTGTAAATTCTATCCGCATCATCGAGCAGGTGGAGGCGCCCCTAGGCTACCCTAGGGGATCCGGGCACCCAGACCAGATTTGGGCACCTGGATGGTCCAGGCACCCGGACAAGGTCCAGGCGCTCGGATTGCAGTCAACTTTAAGTTGACTTTCTGTCCGAGTCTTCCGCTCTAGTTTCGCTCGCTTGGGTGATTTCGGCCATCTAGAATTGAGCTCACCCGAACCTATCTTCCGGCCTTCTTGAGCAATCTTCCGGTCTGACTTCTCGTCCCTTGGAAATGCCGAGCACTCCCTTCTCGTCGGCCACCGTACTCTTCCACAGCACCTGGTCCCTCAAATACACCGAGCCCGTCGACTCTCTCCCGTGTCGTCTTTCTCGCTAGTTATGTCTTTTGCTCGACTTCTTGTGCTCCTAAGTTCTTGCACACTTAGATACAAGGCATCAAATAACAACAGAACCTAATTTGACTTGGTTGATTACATCAAAACTACCATGGGGTACTTACAATCTCCCCCTTTTTGATGTGAGCAAACCAAGTTAAGTTAGGGTAGAAATAATAACAAAAACAGTTAGGTAACAAGTATATAATTTGCAATTTAAAAAAAAGTGCACTAATTAAAAGGTACCCTCCCCTTAGACTTAACCTCTAATTCTCTCCTTTTGATCATATTAAAAATAAGGGTATGCTATGAAATTACATTTGAAATAAAGTTAAAACTATGTCTAAGGGATAAAAATAAAGTGATTAAGATATAGAAAAATCATGAAGTTTAAATTTCTAAAATATAGATTTTTACAAAAAAAACTATTTTTGAAAAAATAATTTTAAAATTATTTTTAAGTGTTTAAAAATTCTTAGAATTTTTATAATAGTTAAGCAGAAATATCTAAATCTGTGATAAATTTTTTATGAAATTATAAAATTGATTTAAACAGTAATAAATTATTTTCTATATAAAGTTATATTTTCTTTAAAAATTACATAAAAATAGTTGTTGAGTTTGAAAAATCTTGAAAAATTTTCTAAATATGTATTATAGCAAGTTTCTTTGTATATAAAAAATAAATTTTTTAAAAATTAATTTTCAAGAATTTTTAATATCAAAAGGTAGCATTTAGATAAATAATTTATAGAAAATTTACCAACGGTAAAAAAAACTTCAGAAAAATTTTCTTAAATAGAGAAAATGATAAGGTTTCACAAAAACAATAAAGTTAGTAAAGATAACCCTAAAAAATATTTTTAAAATTAAAAAATATGTTTTTTTTAGAAAATTTAAAAAAATAATATAATGAACATAAATTTCTGGGAATTTTGCTACGGATAAGAGATGAAATCATCTTTCTTAGAAAAATTACTATCTACTTAAGTTTGAGTAGAATGAAACAATTTATTTAGAATGTTAGTCAATTTTAAGCAAAATTAAATCAATTTAAAAGTGGTATATGCATAAAAATTTAATTTAAGCATGATTTTAAAATCTAAAATAGCTTTTTTTACCAGATTGATTAAAAATTTTCTATGAACATGAATAATTTTCTAATTTGACCCTTATATATTCGAAAATGTAGAATTCTTTATAATCTCTATTTCTACTTTTAATTTTTCATTTTCAATTTTTAGTTAATCGAAATATTTCAATCGACAAGATATTATTAAGGTTCTTTTTAACTCATTATTCTCTTTTAATAGTTTTATATTTTATATTTTTATTTTCTAATTGACAAGAAGTTTTAGACAAGAGCTTTATAAACTTCTACAATTTGTTAGGAGGCAGAGACTGTACTTGACTTACCTCATCGATCCCTTTATCTAAAACTTCCCCTTCTTCAATGCTTTCGATGCTCATCTCAGATGAGCTCGCTTCGTCTTCTTCTTCTTGGTGATTTGCCATCAGTGCAAGTCTGGTGTGAGCTTCTATCTTCGACTCTAATTTTGGGCAATTGTTTTTAATGTGCCCTTCTTCATTGCATTGATAGCATCTTACTTTTCTTCACCTCTTCATGGCCTGTACTTGATTGAATTTATTAGTCTTAATATTTTTTTGAATTTCCTTACCATGAATGCCATTTCATCATCATCAAGGGATGTTTTAGACTCTGGTTCATCCATTTTTACCTTTAGGGAAATGTTCTGCATCGTCTTCGTCTTTAAATCTGCATATCTAGATTCATGAATTTCAAATGTCGAAAACAATTCTTTTAAATTACTTACCTTTAAGCCCCTATAGATGAAATATACATCTACTAGGGTTGACCATTCAAGAGTCCTAGGAAATGCATTAAGCGCGTACTTTAGCGAATCTCGGTTGGTTACCTTTTCTCCAAGATTCATGAGTCTGGTGATGAGTTCTTTAATCCTTGAGTGGAGGTGTACGATGGTTTTACCTTCTTCCAACCGAAGGTTGCTGATTTGGTTCCGGAGTAGGTCTCGTCTTGCGAGTTTTACCTCGGAGGTTCCTTCATATAGTTCCAGGAATTTCTCCTAGAGCTTCTTGGTTGATTTATAGGCTCCGATCGTGTTGACTTCTTGTGAGGGTAAAATGCTCAGCAGGTGGAATTTTGTCTTGTCGTTTGCCAAAAAGTTGGATTATTCCTTTTTCATCCATTGATGTTCTTCTTTGTCTTTTCCTTTCTAATCTTTCGGTGCTACAAAATCATATTTTATTATTATTAATAATTTAAAGTCAGTTTTGAAAAATACTTCCATCTTCCTTTTCTAAATCGTGAACTCCCCCTCAAACTTAGGCGGGTAGATGCTTGATCTGACCATCATTTTCTGTGCTTCGGTCGGTGGTTAGTCTTTCTAAAGTGGTTGAGCTCTGATACCACTTGTTGGTCCTTTGCATTTAGTAAGTTGGGTTGGGGGGGGGGGGACTTTCCTGCACAATAAAAACACAAAACCTTTCTCGATCTTATAGTTTGATTAAGACAAACACTTGTACAAAAGAATTAAGAAACTAATTAATTAAAGAGAGAGGCACAAAAAGATTTACTTGTTTGCAATCAGAGGATTGCTAATCCAAAGCAATTAAAGCTTACTAGAAAAACTCCTTTTGGGTGGAGTAGCCTCTTACAATGTTGACAACTCACAAACAAAGTAGTAGAATAAAAAGAGAATCGTTTACAAGTGTTGTTCTGAACTACTAAGATCAGGGCTATATTTATAGCCATGATCTGGGCGCCTGGAAGGGTTCTAGCGCCTAGGCATGGATAAAACTTTATCCATGTTGCAATGAATCACATCACAATTGGTTTGGATAAACTCTTTGGTTCGGGCACCTAGACTAGCTCCGGACGCCCGGACCCTTATAAATTTTATCCACATCATTGAGTAGGTCGAGGCTCCTCGAGCTGCCCTGGGGGATCCGGGCGCCCGAACTAGGTCCGGGCGCTTGGATGGTCGGGACGCCCAGACCAGGTCCGGGCGCTTGGCTGGTCGGGACGCCCAGACCAGGTCCGGGCGCTTGGATGGTCAGGTCCCTCGGATTATAGTCAACTTTGAGTTGACTTTTTGTCTGGGTCTTTCACTCTGGCTTTTCTCACTTGGGTTATTTCAGCCATCCACAATTGGGCTGACCCGAAGCCATCTTTCGACCTTTTTTAAGCAGTCTTCCGCTCTAGCTTCTCATCCCTCGGAAACACTGCGTGCTCCCTTATAGTCCGCCAACGTTCTCTTTCATAACACCTCGTCCCTTGGATGCACAGAGCCATCAAGTCTCTCCCGTACCATCCTTCTCGCTAACTACGTCTTTCTCTCAACTTCTAGTGCACCTAAGTTCCTGCGTACTTAGACACAAGACATCAAACCACAATAGGACCTAACTTGACTTGGTTGATTATATCAAAACTACTATGGGGTACTTACAGCATACATGATTGATCCTATAGCTGACACATATGGGATATGACTTATGCACATCCTCTTGTCTCGTGTATTTAGGCACTTAGACTTCAAAAGGTGAATCCCATGTCTTATGGAAAGAAAACCTGTTTTGGATTCATCCATGCTAAACTATTTTACACTTTATTTATGTATGTAGACTGTGAAAGACCAATCAACTATTTAACTATCTATATATATCTTAATCCCTATGACATAGGTTATTTCTCATGTCTTTCATGGAGAATATTTTGGATAACCAAACATTGACATGGATGTAAAATAGGCACATCGTTTCCTATGAGCAATATGTCATCTACATACAACACTAGGAATACGATCACACTCCCACTAACCTTCATATACACGCAGGGTTTATCAGAATTTTGTGAGAAATCAACTCTTTGATTGCCTCATTAAAATGGATGTTCCAACTCCTAGATGCTTGATTCAGTCTATAAATGGATCATTGAAACTTGCATACTTTATTTTTATTAATAAATGTGAAACCCTTAGGTTGTATCATATCATATCTTCAGATAGATTTCCATTGAGAAAAACTATTTTAGATCTATTTGGCATATCTCATAATCATCATGAGTTGTGATATGGGTTATGATAGGCCGACCTATCAAATGAAGTAGAAGTCATGGTCTAGAAAAGATAGGAGGGGTCTATAGCTGGGTGAATGTAGGAGTAATAGGATAATGAATGACCAAATAAAAGACTTTCTGCAGGTACTCAGTCAGGAGAAGCCCAACCAAGCGGAAAGGTGCTTAGCCTTATACAACTTCTAGTGCATTGCCGGTCGAATGAAGACCGAGTGTTACGCAATCGCAAGTGCACGATTTCGTCGTTAGTAATAAAAAGATATCGTATCTATAGGGGCTGGTTATAACCACTAAAGATGTCTCAAAATGAATTAGCTAAACAATCAACAAGGAATTACACGTACTAAGAAACAACTAGAAAATAGAAATAAAAAGGTAAATGCAGAAACTATGTTTTATGAAAGTTCTAGGAGATTTGATTTCTTTGTGATACTTATCAATGTAATATGATCTACCAATCCTATCCTCAATTGCCATGCATTTGTAAGAAGTCGCCGGTTATATCCTGCAGAAGACACTGTGGCAAGGGACTTATATCTACACCTTAAGCAATTAAATAGTCATGATGCCTATAAAGTCCGTTAGGGGCAGCCCTGTCACGACGCCCCTCGGTCACACAACATAGGAACACACCACTAATTAATTCACATCAAGATATAGGGAGCAACACATCTATCTATCCCACTTCTTTGTAGATGCTTGCTTCACCCTTCAAGGTGATCCCAAAGACGTCCGTTAACGGGGTAGCCCTGTCACGACACCCCTCGGTCATACGATCTAGAGAATACCTTTACAAGATTAACAAGATATACAAACATCCAATCAAGAATGATAATTAGATCCAAACACAATAATCCACACAAGATTAAATATGTACAAAACATAACAACATCATTGAAATAGGAAGTTGGTAAATTCTTGAGATCTTACATCAATTCACATTACAAATACTCCCTTCATCCTAGAACAAGAAGATCTACCTCATGTAATAAAGGAAGAGATCCAAAGACAAGAAGATCGTAAACATTTCGATTCAAATCAAGAAGATAGAAAAGAAATGCTTATCTAGAGACGATGAGTGATCTTCGGAATCAATCCTTTCTACCAGAGTCGAATCGGGGTTGGAAACGTCTTTAGATCGCTGGATCAAAGCTCAAAAGATGGAGAAGAGCCTCAAGATTGGATCTCCCCAAAGGGAGAGCCTCCCCCTTCTCAAAGGAGAAGAACTCTTTATATAGAGAAGGATTTTGGGCACCACACGGTCTGTGTCACGACCATGTGGATCTCACATGGCCTCAGCTGCTTAGCTCTCGGCCAGGGTCACACGACCGTGCCATGCTTCACCTCTGGACAACTCACACGGCCGTGTGACTCACATGGCCGTGCCAATCTTGACTTCTGGAAATGCTACATAGTCGTGTGGCACACACGACCTGACAATGCTTGGCCTTTGGAGAAGTTGCATGGCCGTGTAGATCTACACGACCGT
>JBBMJZ010413116.1:19495268-19505393 GCA_037833815.1 Zingiber zerumbet | reverse complement strand
TTTTTCTATATTAATAATTAATTGTATTTTTAAAATAATATTGATTAAACATCTTAAATTCATTTCCATTGGGATGTGTCATTTTCATTATCAATGGTAAAAGGCGAAACCCTCGACCCCAGGGCCCTCGCCGTACCCTGCCCAGGGTCATCACGAGGGAGGTAAATCACGGTAGCTCGGTGGCAAGTACGCAGTGGGCTGAAACTTTTTGCACAGGGATAGGAAATAAATCCCCGTTGCCCTGCGGACTCGAACCCATGTTCTCATTGGCAAATATCCACGCCTTTACCAGCCGAGATAACCCCGTGGGGCGTCATTTTCATTATCAAGAGAATAGTAAGGGTACATTTGGTTTGCGTTATTTTTATTTTTATTTTCTGAAAAATATACGTTTTTTATTTTTTAGAAAATAACTTTTCTGTATTTTTCGTAACACAAACTAAACACGTTTTCTATTTTTTTTAAAAATAAAAATAAAAAATAGCATCAAAAATATAAACTAAATCCTCCCTAAATTTTTCATTTTGATGTGACATTATACGCCACACATTGAAATCTATATATAAAAAAAAATCTGAGAACTATCGAAGATTATTTACCTTTCAATCCATGTGTGAGTCCCATAGTTCCCTTCCAGTCAAAATTCAGCTAGATTCTGGTCGATTCCAGTGAGTATGTTGAAGCACGGGCAGGCATAGTCCCAGTCAACGAGATGACATCATACGGCGCAATCTAAATTTTGCGGCAACTAAATGTCCGTTTTATTTCTTAATGACTACGTTCCGGCGTAAGATAGGAGCGGATCGAAGAGGCAAATTGAAGGAAATCCTTCGACTGCACGCTTCCCTTTCTTTCGATAATTCGAAGTCAAAGAGAAAGAGAAAGAGAAAGAGAAAGATGGCCACGGCCATGGCAGGCAGATAGATCGAATTCCCTGGCCTTCTCCTCCCTCCTGCTTGCTCTCTTTTGAAGCAATTCGATCGGGAATAGAGGGAGACTTCTCTCTTCATGAAGCGTCGGAGATCGTCGGCGCACGAGGAACACTTGGAGGACTGTGCAGGCGAGAAATTGAGCTGGGAGGACTTTCCGCGGAGGGGTCGCCAGCCGGACCGCTCCTCCTCCCACCGGCGCCTGTCCTACTCGAGGCCGGACGGCGCCTGGAAGCCCGGGGAGTTTTCATACGATCAGGGATACGATGAGGAGCGGGCGCTCCGTAGGCGGTATGGCCACGACTCGGAGCACTTCGACCGTCGGAAAGGCTACGATCGACACGGCGATCGGCAGATGCTGACCTTGTCGACGAGGGGCTCCTACGGAAGCGAGCGGATGCACCGAACGGAGAGCTTCTCGGGGATAAGGAGGGAGTTTCCCAAGGGCTCCAGGTCGGACCGGGACCGGCCGAGGGGAGAGGGCTGTGGGAGCTGGTCGTCTTGGAGGTCGAGAAGTTCCAAGGACCTCTCTGGCCAGGAGGTGCGGAAATCTCCGTCCATCTATTCGGATTTGGCTGGGAGACGGAGCCATGCAGCGCCTTCTGATGATCACAGAAAGAAAGTGAATTCTAGGGACTCCTCCAGCGTGGAACAGTCGAGGAAAGAAGAGACGAGGTCAGGAAAGCGGAGCAGAGAGATTGGTAGCAGCGGCAGCCAGATGGAAGAGGGCGAGCTCGAACCAGAAGCAGGGAACGTAGAGCCGCCATCTATTGGTAGCAAGTCAGCTGCTATGTTGGGTTCTGATTACTGCGAGAACAGAGATTCAGTGAACAATTGTACACATGGAGAAGTTTCGCGGAAACAAGAAGTACTATCTGAAGCAATGAGGTTGGATGCTGATGATAATGTTGTTATTGGTGAAGGAAAAGAAGGAAAATTGGCAAATTCCCTAATCTATGATGGTAATGCAACTGCTGAGGTAAATGATGATCAGCCTGATGTTGTTAAGAAGATGGCTGAGGATAGATGGGATGGAGAAGGAAGTGCCGAAGATGCTAATGAGGATAAAGGAGTAGAGGGTGAGTTGTGCAGGACAAATCCAGAGGTCTGTAACGAAGGAAGCTTATGTTTACAGTTGGAAGATGAGGATTTGGTACACAATCACCGGGAGCAGGCTGTTGACAAAGAAGCTCGTGCGATGGCATCTCCTACTCACCACACTCAGGAAGAAAATTCAGAAGTCAACAAAGAAGAAAACAAATATGATGAAGCTAAGGTTGATGCCATGCAGAAGCATGAGATGGTATGTTCTATTTCCCCATTGCAGGAGGAGAAACCAATGGAAGAAGCCCAATGCAATGCTGCTACACTTGAAATCATTGAAAATGCGGGTAAAGTTGAAGCCAAAATTGTGCATGCTACAGATAATGGACAAGATAGGGAAGCTGAAGCTGTAATTCAAACGAAGCATGATACAGACACACAGCTTGAAGTCATAGAAAAAGAACAATCCTTTTTTGATCTGGAGACTCATCCTAATGATTCTGTTATCCAGAATGATGACAAGTTAGTGATATTGATGCTTAGCAGGGACCAGTCTTCAGAGATGCACCTGGACAAAGACAAAAACCTTGCAATTTCTCACTCAACTAAAGCTGATATTTTGGATAATGGTGATTCCCTTGAAGGTCCTAGAAGAAGGGGTTTGGAGTTGGTCTTCCCATCCAAGCCTAACCAGGAGGAGAATTCACATTCTAGCAGTAAGGATGCTGGCAATATTGCAGTTAAAGAGCTCAAAAGTGAGCCTCTGGACCTTTCTCTTTCTCTTCCTGTTGGATTTTCATATCATTCCAAGCCAAAGCTTGAGAACTCAATCTGTGCTGAGGGCATGAAGTCATTGTCATCCGCATTGAGAACAAAGTCAGATGGATTTGGAACTTCAATCTCATTTGCAAGCTCCCAAACTGTTCTCTATGATCGCAGTTGTTCTGTTACTCAGAATTCACCATACCTTCAAGACAATTCAGTTGGTAGCCATGCTACCTCTGGAGGGGTGAATCAAGTTTTAAGTAGTACAACATTGCAAGCTCACACTTCAAGGAACATTAAGAAGAATAGATCTGGCCCACCTTTCAATAGTGTACAGATGAATGGAAACTCTTCACATACTTCATTTCTTTCAATGAGTGATCCACATAGCTTTAAGCCTAATAGCCTATTCCGACTGCCAAGCCTTCCACGACAAACCTCCCCAACAAACAGCCATGATTCTCATGATTCTAGATCTCAACCTACCAAGGAGATCAGTCAAGTGGCTGTGGAGAGAAGCAGTGGTACTAATCAATGGAATGGTGAGCAGCTCTTACTTAATGGATTAAGTGCCACCGAGAAGATTCTCTACAAGATTGTGTCTCAACCTTTGTATCTGAATGGTAGAATGCTTCAAGAAATGCCAGAACATTCAGTGGCCTACTTGAAGGAAAGTATTTGTGAGATGCTGACTAACAAAGATAAAACCAGCCTGCTGCATTTATTCCAGGAGGCACTTCAAAGGTCTGACATGATCATCGAAACGCTGAGAGATTGCCCACAAGTCCTTCTAGAAATCCTGGTGACCATAAAAACAGGTTGTCTTGATTTTATTCAGAAAACAAATAGCTTGCCATCCTCTAGTTTGATTGAGATCTTCCTGAATTTGAAATGCCAGAATCTTTCTTGTGGGAGTTTGTTGCCCGTGGATAATTGTGACTGCAAGATGTGCATAAAGAAAGTTGGATTCTGCAGTGCTTGCATGTGTCTTGTGTGTTGCAAGTTTGACAATGCATCAAATACATGTAGTTGGGTTGGTTGCGACATGTGTCTCCATTGGTGCCATACAGATTGTGGATTGCGTGATTTTCATATTAGAAATGGGCATATATCTTTAGGAGAAGGATTTACTGAAATGCAGTTTCATTGTTTTGCTTGTGGCCATCCTTCGGAGATGTTTGGCTTTGTTAAGGAAGTTTTTGTTACATGTGCCAAGGATTGGAAAGCAGAAACCCTAACTAAGGAACTACAATATGTCAGCAGGATCTTCTCTGCCAGTAATGATGCTCGGGATAGAAGATTACATGAGTTAGCTGATCAGATGCTGCTGAATCTGGAGAACAACGTCAATCATTCTGAAGTTCTTAGTCAGGTCATGGCATTTCTTTCAGGTAAATTTGTTTTCCATTTACAATTTTATCTTTAGGTTTCTTACAAAATTTGTGAAGATATTTCATACAACACTCGAGTTCCTTTATTTTGTTGTCTGCAAGTAGAATTCTCCTACTCTCTAGGTTTATCATAAATCAAAACTCACTATCCAAAAGTAAATGATTACCTTTGTTATTTTTTAACAGTTGTAAACTAGATTCCTACATTTGATCCACTGTAGATGCTTGCACATGTATGAATAATTAATGCTATATTTTACACATGCGAATGCCACTGTACCTTTTCTATTGGTTGTAAACTATTCTGATGTCTTAACTTGTTAAACAATGGTCAATTTCTCTTACTACTGCGAAGACT
The DNA here is from genome assembly GCA_037833815.1 of Zingiber zerumbet. Classification (NCBI taxonomy): domain Eukaryota; kingdom Viridiplantae; phylum Streptophyta; class Magnoliopsida; order Zingiberales; family Zingiberaceae; genus Zingiber; species Zingiber zerumbet. Next base: position 19,500,906 of record JBBMJZ010413116.1, on the reverse strand, counting down.
TTAAGAACTACAACATCAAGTAAATAGATGCAAGAAATGTCAAAGTCTGACCCAAATAGTTACAACTCGCGCTATGTTTTTTTTTTTAATCTTTTTCTTTTAGCTTCAATTTGAAGGGGAGCCTTGGTTTAACGATAAAATTGTTTCCATGTGACCTTGTGGTAATGGATTCAAGTCGTGAAAACAACCTCTTGCAATGTAGGATAAGATTGTGAACAATAGACCCATGTGGTTTGACCTTCCTCAGGATCTCATATTGACGAGAGCTTTGTGCACGGGACTATCCTTTTTTTTTTCTTTTAGCTTCAATTTCAAAAGGTGTCTTTCTCAAACTTTTGATATCATGTGCATAGAGAGGAAAGTGACATGGTCCCATCTGATTAGCGCAAAGTTTATCCTATGCCCTGCGTTTATCATAAATCAGGCTCACTATTCAAAATGTTCAAAAATAAATGATTACCTCTGCTGCTATTTGTGTAACAATTGTAGATTGAATCCTAAATCTGTGTGCTACATTGATCAACAAAATAGTACATTTGATGTGTTCTAGACACTCGTTCTCACGTATGAATAGTACATGCTATATTTTACATACGCGAATGTCAGTGTACCTTTTCTGTTGGTTGTAAAATTTTCTAATGCCTATTAACTTGTTTTTCAGAGAGTGGATTTAGCATCAAAAACAATCCTTTACTCTTTACACCTACTAAAGCCAAAAATGAGGCTATCCAAAGCAATGCTAGATCTTGCCCAGAGCGATTGCAATCTTTCACGTTGGAAAACGCCTGTGTTTTTGAAAACACAGGTCTTATATCTATCACAGAATTTGACCAGATTGGTAGGAAAGCTGGTGAAACAGCAGTGAGTCTAAAAAAGGCGCTGGCAGTTGATGAACTGGAGAGGATCATAAAGTTCAAAGAAGCTGAGGCCAAAATGTACCAACAGCATGCTGATGATGCAAGGAATGAAGCCGTGAGTCTAAGACACATTGTAATGGCTAGGAGTTTGAAAATTGATGAAGACTATGCAAATCAAATTGAAAAATTACGACTAGGCGAGTCAGAGGAAAGACGTAGAGAAAAGCTTAATCAACTACAAGCTGCTGAAAAGACTCATCAGGAGTATTGCAATATGAAGATGCGGATGGAAGCTGGTATGAAAAATCTATTGCTGAAAATGGAAGCAACAAGACAGAACCTGAATGTATAACCAGGATCCCATCATCAAGAGCGTTTTCTTTTTTGGAATCTGCAGCTATCGTTCAACCAAACTTGTAAGAATGGCACATGTTGGTTATAGGAACTTCTCTCTTTCTAATTTCTTTCATGTCATTTTTTTTCCCCTCTTAATTATCTATGCATATTTTGTAAGACTATCTACTAAAAGTTTTTTTTTTAAAAAAAAAGAAATCAGTAGTCTAAATTTGCTCATTTTCTAGTGACGTTTTGTATCCCTACGCAAAGGTATGTTATACTGCACATTGTCTTGATCATCCTTTTAGGGTGCTCAGTAAGATGATTTTCATCAGGTTTTGCTTAGAGCAACTTCCACATGAATGTTATTTGGAGAATTAGCTGAGAAATGCACTATCAGTAGCAATTGTCTCCATCTAGTTGATAGAACAATTAGACCAGCAGATTTTAACTGACACAAGTAAACAACAGATCAATGGGATATCTGAAGGCTGTTGAGGTAACTTCTCTTGCTCATGAGGTGTACTAGTTGATCCTCCTACCTTCTAATCTTAGAGTGATCACTGCGTCTAGCTGGCACGAATGAGGTTTTTATTCTTCTATTGCACTGAGATATTAGGATAGGTTGGTATCGACAGACAAAAGAAAAAGAAAGCAGCGAGTCATGTTTTGGTTCTCATCATTCTGAGTCCCAATGGTTTGATTATTTAGGCAGTTACGTTTAATGCAATTCCTACACTTATTGAACAGACAAGTCTCGTCGAGCACATCATATGTAAATTTCATCTTTTACTTTTAGATTTCGTAAACTTTGATCGAGGATAACAAGTTTGTAAATTTAGTCAAGTCAAATTCATTAAACAATGGCACAAAAATGTCCCAGGAAGTGTGACCTTAATTGAAGCCAACAAATCATATGCCCAAGGGCATTAGTATGTAGTCATGACTGCAAAAAGGTGAGTCCAGTTGATACTTACATGATTAGGGTAAATGATATTATTAAGCTCTTATATATGTCTCCTACATGTTTGAAGCTCAAATTTTTTGTCCAACTTCATTGAGTGATTGCTTGAATTTTAATTGGCTCCTTGAGTTTGGCCTTGTATATTTAGTGCCAGAAACAAATCAAACAAGGCTCCTTAATCATCCCTACTTTAGGTCCAACTTGATCAGCCCTGGTCCGATGGACCAAGCAATTAGCCCTATGCTCATGATTCGACATAATCCGTCCTCATTGACTGGCACAGTTGGTTCATGTAAAGGTGTTGCTGCCAATAGGCCGGGGGTTGATTCCCAATGGGTGCGAAGATGCTTTGCTGGTTGCCTCACCTCCTTACATATGTTGCTGGATGAGGGTCACCCTGGAGAGGCCGCCAAGGTGATTGTTTCACCTTTTGCTGCCAATAATCTGACATAATCCAATGGGCCCAACCTAATAGTTTAGTTGACTTGGCCACAAACCATAGTAGATCTCTGACCTGTTAAGTTGGTCATGTCCATTGGGCAACATATTAATGCTAATACCTAGAATCAACTGATTTATAATAAGGAAATATTGTTCAATGTAATTTATATGATTTATGAAGTTACTCTTATTTTTGTTAGTCTCATTGAGTTTGTGCAACTCATAGATTGCAATAAAAGATACTAAAAACACACTTTCAGTTTAATTATAGATTGATAAAGATACAAGAAAATCCTAAAATATGAAGTAATGTTGTTGAAAACATGCGATCTTGAGAATATGAAATTGACTTCATGGTATGATCAACACGTGCTAAATTGTTTGCTATGTGATAAGTAGGAATCACACACGTATAAACATGGTGATGTTTGTACAAACATGTGAGTGGATATATTGAGAATAACTCTCTAGATGTGATTTTGCTATGAGAACTCGTTCAGTATATTGCATGCCTAGTGCATTTCTAGACACGAAAGTCCAAAGGCATAGAGATCATCTTGCACGAGGTAACACTACGAATTAGAGAGCTTTCAGTGATTATAACCCTGGAACAGAGATAAGCTCAGAGCTAGGCAGACTTAACCACTAGATTGGTTGAGTCATGGTGTATCAGTTGACTCATATTAAGGTAGTAATCGTCTGCTACACATGGAGAGTGCAAACCCAAGATTCAGATGAGTCTAGATTCATGGTATGGGATCTATTGACTAAGTAATCTTGGAGTGACTAATCTATTCCATGTATGCTGAGGTGTTGTGGTTTTGCATTTAGTTAACCAATGATAAACAACAACATTTGAATTCGTAGTTTGACACAGCAGTGAACAATATGTTTATCAGTTGAGCATAAGTGGAATGGGATCAATATGTTTATATAAACTGAGCACAGAGATTTGTAAGTTGACCTGAGAAGCCGATTGAGGTTGTCTCAGAGCAACGATCCTACACTTTAGACTTGAGATATATATGTATTCATCTCATAAGATGATCAATATTAATGCCTACCTTAAAAGAGTTAAAGAGTTATATGTATATTATTAATGGGTATGGTGAAAATCTTATGGAGATGAGAAAGCAACCAACATAGATTTTATCACTCATATTAAAGAAAAGAATATATCATATGATCAATTCAATTAGCAAACATTTGGAATAAACCTATTCATAGTAGAATTTAATTGAGAATGATTTATTCTCTTTAGACTTGAAACCATCGAGATATGATTATGCAAAATCATTATCTATGGTTGCTCCAACACCACCTCAGTATTTCTGGTTCTCCCATCACTTAGCCAATCCCTTAGCTGACTCATGTAAATTTCTTTGATTTTCATACCTCCAAGCTATTAAGCTTGTAACCTTGGCCACACCAAGTTGTGATCCATATCATCATTCGACCTCGTTGAACATAAGCTCTCTAAGATTCATGTTTGTTCCCGAAAATTTTGCACACTCAAATATATATCAAATCATAAGATAATGCCTAATTTAAACTCTTTATTCAAACATCAAAATCCAATATTGTATTGGACCAGGGAGATATAATTGCACCAATATAGTTTTGACCAAAGCCATTATACTCAATGAAGTAGGTTTTAATGCTAGGCTTGCAACTTATAAAGTTGTAAGATGCATTAATCTTCAATGACTAAACTTTGATTGTCTTGTAGTAATTTTTTACTCTTATAATGTAAAACGATGGAGAAGGGACATGCACCACTAAGTTAGAAATCTTGGTGGTGGAATGAGAAAGTAAAAAAGAAAGTGAAGGAAAAAAAATAAATAGCTTATAAGGAATTATATATTTATAAGGATGAGAAAAACTTAAAAAAAATATGCACAATAGCCAAGAAAGAAACTAAGAGAGTAGTGAATGAAACAAAAAATGAAACTTTTAAACGATTATATCAAAAATTAGATGTAAAAGAAGGGGAAAGAGACATTTATAAAATAGATAAAGTGAGAGCAAGGAAGACAAGAGATCTTATCCAAATAAAATATATTAAAGATAAATATAATAGGGTACTAGTAAATGATGAAGAAATAAAAGAGCGGTGGAAGAAGTGTTTTCATCAACTTTTTAATGAAGGTTTAGGTTACCAACTTAACTTAGGTAATTTAAATATGTCAAATGAGTATAAAAATTTAAATTTTTATCGTAGAATTCAAAATTCAAAAGTAGAACAATCTTTAAATGAGATGCGCAATGAAAAAGTCATTGGACCAGATGATATTCCGATAGAGGTATAAAAGTGCCTAGGGAAACAAAGTATTAAATAACTTACAAAATTATTTAATATAATATTGAAAACGGAAAAAAAAAATGTCAGATCGAAGAGTAAGTACTCTAGTTCCCTTATATAAAAATAAAAGAGATGTACAAAATTGTACAAACTATAAAGATATTAAACTAATAAGTCATACCATGAAATTTTGGAAAAAATAATAGAAAAATATTAAGAAAGAAGACCACAATGACCGAAAATCAATTTCAGTTCATATCTAGAAGGTCGACAATAGAAGTTATATATCTTATTAGACAACTAATTGAAAAATATTGGGAGTCAAAACAAGATCGACACATGATATTCATTTACTTAGAAAAAGCTTATAATAGAGTCCCAAAAGAAATTATACGAAGAATTATAGAAAAGAGAAGTGCTAGCGTAGCATATATTGAACTAATTAAGAATATGTACGAGAATGTAACAACCAGAGTAAAGACTTCACGTGAAGTAACTAAGCATTTCCAATAAAAATAAGGTTACATCAAGGATCAGCTCTAAGTCCCTATCATTTTACACTAATTATAGGCGAACTCAATTTACACATTGAAGACACAGTACTGTAAGTACCCCGTGGTAGTTTTGATGTGATCAACCAAGTAAAGTTAAGTCATGTTTGTATTTAACCCCTGTGTCTAAGTGTACAGGAACTTAGGAGCACAGGAAGTCAAGCGAAAGATGCAGCTAGTGAGAAGG
>JBBMJZ010413116.1:19462414-19480107 GCA_037833815.1 Zingiber zerumbet | reverse complement strand
CTGGATTGTCTTAGGGATATGAGAGCATTGAGCTCCCCCACTTATGATTTGGGGTAGGAGGATAGGTGTACTCCGACAGCATCTATCTACTAGGTCACTCATCAGGAGCAGTGACGGCAGAGTGCACAATTATCACAGCCATACCCACTCAGTCTCACCATCGTGTGTGAGATGGTTGACTGGCGTCAGGGGTGACCAGGACATGTCATTTGCAACATACACATATTTTCATTTATTGCTTGTGTTTGTTGTACTTTGTTCCTGCATATTGGATGGATGCATATGATTGACATACATATAGGACATGCTCTTTTCGGTCTTACGACCTTATTATCCTTACAGGAGGTCTTGGTGAGTACAACTTCTCCCTTTTCTTCCATATTTGCATTGTCCATTACTTCAGGAGACTGTACACATATTTATTACTATTATTTATTACTTACTATGCATGTCAGCTTGGTATCCGCTGAGGAGTTGACTCACCCCATTGATATTACCATTACAGGTTGATGCTGTTAGGATGTTCCAGTCGCTAGTCCCCCACTACCTGTCGTGACGGATTTCAGTTTTGGGTTTCCTTGTTGAGTCTTTATATAAACTTGTGATGTAGGATTGTACTCGAGGATTTTTATCGAGTTTTGGGTCTACTACTTATTTTTCCGCTGCTATGATTTTTCTGTTAGGCTTTGCATTTTCCATTGTTGTAGTGGAGTAGGTGATTTTCATATAAACTGCGTGGTTGTGTCGGCCAGACGCTGAAAATATATAAACTGCATGGATTGCTTGTTGTATTTTATATTTATTATTCCGACCGTGTTGGTCGAGGTATATGTGTCCCTGAGGGTGTGTAGTAAAGTTTCATATTGTCACCTGTATAAGGGAGATGCTGCCAAAATTTCTTCTGGCAAGGACTACATGGGGCGTGACACCCTACGCTACTTGGATTTACTTGAAATCACATTCTCTATTAAGGTTTGAGAGGGGAGATGGTATATATGGTGTCAAGACTTAGTTAAACACCCTAGCTAGGAAGTTCTTGCTCCATGCCATTTGGCACTGAACAGTGCATCTTATTTGTATTCAATGAATAGCAATTAAGAGAGGAGAAGCTTTAATATTAATTAATATATACATTACTTGGTTTGCAATCAGAAGATTGCTAATCCAAGGAAAATGAAGCGCACTAGGAAGATCTCGTTGGGGTAAAGTAGCCTCTTACAACGTTAACAACCCACAATCAATAGTAGAACAGAAAGAAAGGAATTACAAGTTGTTATCTGAACTACTGAAATCAGAGCTATATTTATAGCACTGTTCTGGGCGTCTGGAAGGATTCTAGGCGCCTGGAGTGTGATAGAATTCTATCTCCAATGCGTCGGTCAACATACACGTTGAAGTTGATAAAAGTTGAGTTCCAGGCACGCAGACCACAAAAGTTAACATCGTTGACTTTTTCTGGTCCGAGCCTTCTGCTCCGATTCTGCTCGCCTCAGTCCGAGTCTTCCGCTCCGGCTCCACTAGCTTGGGTGATTTCGGTCATCCGGAATAGGGCTCACCCGAACCCAATTTCAGGTCTTCTCCTCGAGCAGTCTTCCTCCTCAGCTTCTCGTCCCTCGAACGTTGCGTACGTTCTTCTCATCCACCGGTGTACTCTCCTGCATCCCTTTCGTCGCTCGGATGTACCGAGCCCGTCGGCTCCCTTCCCGTGCCATCCTTCTCGCTAACTGCGTCTTCTGCTCGCCTTCCTGTGCTCCTAAGCTCCTGCACACTTAGACACAAGGATCAAAATCAAACAAGACTTAACCTAACTTGGTTGATCAAATCAAAACAATCACGGGGTCTAATAATCTCTCCCTTTTTGATGTGTATCAATCCAAGTTCAAGTTAGAGTAAAAAGCAAACAAGTAGTAATAAATGAAATTGCAAATAAAATATTTTAAGTATAAAGTTTGCAATAAAAGAAATTGCAGCACTAAATATAAATTGATTTATCAAAATTCAGAAAAATAGAGTTAGCAAAATTTAGAATTTAATAAAATTCTAACTCCCTCTACTTCCCCTAAACTTGTACCTATTCCTCCCTTTTGATTACATCAAAAAATAGGATAATAATGAAAATTTTTGAACTTAAGTTTTAGAAAATAAGACACGTAAAAGAAATTTAAAATAATTTCTAAGTTATGAAGTTTTCCAATAATTGACAAACATTAAAAGTATTATTTTAATTAATTTCTCAAACTTATCAGTTTGTCAATTAAATAATCGGCTTCTAGGCTGTGGCGAGGTACTAGACCTTTTTGGTTATTGGATCATCAATCACTTTTGGACAAAGCCTTTTAAAGAATTTAAACATTTAATATGTCTGAAAGCCTTAAATACAAAAAAAAAATATTTTAATTTAAGTAAGACTTTGGAATCCAATATAGGTTCTTTCTTACTGGGTTAACTAAGAATTTAGGGGGTACATATCCTTTGCAAATTCTTTTAATTTATCCCTGATGTTTTCTAATGTATTAGTTTAACCTTCCATAAATTCTAAATTTTGATTTTTGAAGGTTATTTGGTTTCAAGCATTCATCTTTTTTCAAATTATTGATTTACATTTTTAAATTATCATTTTCTACCTTTAAATTGTTAAATAACTCTAAGGGGCATGTCTTTGCTAAGTTTAATTTCAACTCAACATTTTCTTTTTCTAATTTAACTAAATCTTTAGAAAGAATCTTAATAAACTAAAAGGATTGTTTGAGAGATAGAGCATGTACCTCACTTACCTTATGTTCTGATGCTCCCCCTTCATTGCAACTTTCTTTCTTCTTCTGATCCTTCCCCTTCATCAATGCTCATCTTTGAGCTGGTTTCATCTTCCACTTGATGATTGGCCATTAGGGCTAGTCCTGAGAAGACTTCAACCTCGGACTCAGAGGATGATGAATTGTCCCATGTGGCCTTCAGGGTCTTGTATTTAGAGGATGTTGGTCTTTTGTACTTTTCCTTTTCCTTCTTTTTTAGTTTAGGGCATTCATCTTTGATGTGCCCTTCTTCGTTGTAGTTGTAGCATCAGACCTTCCTTTTGTTTCGGTAATCCCTCTTTGTCTGCGATTTAAATTTATTAGATCTAATAAATTTATTGAATTTTCTTACCACTAGGGCTACTTCGTTTTCATCAATAGACTCATCGGAGTCTAAATCGTTTGATCTTGCATTCAAGGCAATATTCTAACTCAGTCCTTTTCTTTGTCCTGCACACCGAAATTCATGTAATTTGAAAGTAGATAAAAGAGTTTCTAAAGTACTTTCCTCGAGATCGTTGGATATATAGTAGGAGTCTACTATAGATGTCCATTCAAGTATTCTTGGGAGCGCATTTAAAGCATACCTTTATGTGTCCCGATTCGTTACCGTTTCTTCGAGGTTTGTTAATCCGGTGATCATCTCCTTGATTCTTCTATGTTGTTGTACTACTGACTCTCCTTCTTCCATCCGGAGGTTCATAAGTTGATTCCGGAGCACATCCCATCTCGTAAGCTTTATTTCAGAAGTTCCTTTGTACAGTTCCAGAAACTTCTCCCAAAGTTCCTTTACTGAGTTGTAATCTCTGATTCTATTTACTTCCTGGGGTGGAAGTACGCTGAGTAGGTGAAATTCGGATTGCCCGTTTACTACGAAGTCGGCTTGCACCTTCTTGGACTAATGATATTCTTCTTTTTCTTCTCCTTGTGAGTTTTTGGGAGCTACAAAATCATATTTAATTATTAGCAGAATTTTGAAGTCGATTTTAAAAAATACCTCCATATATTTTTTCCATGAGGCGAAATCCCCTTCGAATTTTGGCGAATAGATCGTTGGTTCGGCGATCGTCTTGATCTTGATGCTTCAGTCAGCGGTTAGTCCTTCTGAGGTGGTTGAGTTTTGATACCACTTGTCGACGCAACGGGGCTGACAAGAGGGGTGGGGTGAATTACCTGAAACAGAAAAATGAAACTCTTCCTCGTTCTTCAACTCAGATTAGTAGCACACTTATATAAATGAAATTTAGTAACTAATAAATCAAAAGGACACAAAGGAATTACTTGGTTATAACCTACGTGGTTGTTAATCCAAGGCAAAAGAAAGCGCTAAAAGATCTCTTTTGTGTAGGTGTAGAAGCCTATTACACTCTTAAAAAGCTCAAGAATGTGCTAGGAAATGAAAGCTAGAGTTGATACAAATTTCCTATATCCAAGAATTTTTTTATAGCCCCTGGGAAATCTCATCCAGAGCTTAAGGGTGCCTCCAAAGGGCTTGGAAGGCACCTCCAGCGTGGCGCAGTGGATGAAGCTTTATCCACTGCAAATGACTAGTTTGACTAGTCGAAGGCGCCTTTCATAGCCTTGGAAGGTGCCTTCGCACTGTTCATCGAAGGTGACTTCCAGCCATGAAAGGCGTCTTCCATAGAAGGTGCGGAGGCGCTTTCAACAACCTTTGAAGGCGCCTCCAGCAGCACTTGCAGTTCCATTTCGCTCCTTTGCTGCTGCAATCTCCTGGGTGATTTCGGCCACCGAAATAGGGCTCACCCGAACCCAATTTTCTACCTTCTCCTTGAGCAGACTTTCACTCTAGCTTCTTGTCTCTCGAACGTTGCGTACGTTCTTCTCGTCCACCGGTGTACTCTTCCGCAACCCTTTCATCCCTTGGATGCACCGAGCACGTTAGCTCCCTTTCTGTGCCATCATTCTCGCTAGTTGTGTCTTCTGCTCGACTTCTTATGCTCCTAAGCTCTTGTACACTTAGGCACAGGGATCAAGACCAAACAGGACTTAACCTAACTTAGTTGATCATATCAAAACAACCACGGGGTCCAACATCCTGCTCCTCCAGTGACATTCCAGTAAGCTTTCCTTCTCCCCAATCACATCTTTTCGCTACCTCCATTGTTTTTTTACAATGGTGAGTGCTTCACAACCTTTTATCACTGCCCTTGGGCCTTGGTATACCCATACTGAGTCTAGGTTTGATGTCGGTGATGCTGAGAGTCTGACAGCCGCCTACGAGTTTCCTTCCAATTACCAAAGTCTTCTTCCTTCTCTTTCCAATGGACCAAATGTTCCACCGCCTGACTGTCTTTGTTTCTTTAGGGATCAGTTTACTACCGGTCTGTGGTTTCCAATCCACTCCTTCTTTCTTGCTGTATGTAAATATTTTTACATCTACCTTCATCAACTAGTGTCGAACTCCTCTCGGCTGCTGTGCGGGGTAGTGGTTATGTTCCGCCTGCACAACATTCCTCTCACTTCCTGGCTTTTTCATTATTTTTATTATTCCAAATTATCCGAGCCGGAGACTTTTCTTTTCCAAGCCTGAGTGGGCTTAGTTTTTTTCGATAAAATGCCGACCTCCAACAAATACTGGAGGGAATACTTCTTTTTTATGAGACTTCCCGAGTGGCCAGACTTCCCGACCGACTGCATCTCGAAGTGGTGAGTTAGCCTCCACTAAAAAAGTACAAGAGCCGATCAGACTACCTCAATACAGCTTCAATGCTGGCCACTCAGAAATATGACATCCACAAGTTGCTGCTGGAGGGTGTCCTCTACATTTTTTGCCTTAGTCTGATCCGCACAAGGCTTCCATCCAACATAGGTATACAGCTTCATGACTTCTTCCTTTGATTCTAACTGATTTCTCTTCCTCTTTTGTAGCTGACATCATGCTGCGTGCGTGTTTGGCCAGAAAGGCTAAGCTTGTGGATGCTGCGATCAATGCGGTGGCCGCTGTTGAGTTGGAGAGCCCCAGTCTGCAGCTGATCGGCTCACAGGAAGACCCGCATGGCGAGATCGAGGCAGCTCTAGCCTTAGTGAGTGAAGGGATAGCCAGTCGGACTCCTAGCGGCGGAGCGGCCGATTGATCCCAACCTCCCCCGAACGACTACTAGTGATTCAGGTGGAGAGGACATCGGATTCGGCCTCCTTAGAGAGCCACGGATAAGTTACAAGAGGCGTCGAGCGGAGACTTCCTCGTGCTCCGCTTCCTCGGTAGTGCGGACCCCACAAGAACAAGCCCGTGCCCTTCCACCGGGCGGGTTGAAACATCGACCCCAACTCCAGCTCCGGCGACTGTTCCCCCTACATCATCTGACCGGACACCATCCCTATCCGGTCTACCACAGGGAACAGTTTGCGTACCACTAGTTGCCTTCATGCCGCCGTCGTCGAAGGTTCAAAAGTCAGGCATTCGGCCGATATCAACATCTAGGTCGTCCGGCTGAGTGACCTCGGCCCAATCAACCCCGAGCGGTCGGCGCCACATAACGATGGTTATTCATCTTCCGACTAAGGAATGACGCGAGTCGGAAGATACTGAATCTTGAGCCCCAGGGTACCAGATAATCATCCAGGGACCGCTCGCACAGATCTAGGCTGACGCCTGAGCCCGTACAACGCTCATGCCCTTGGGGGAGCCAACGGATAGTCATACCTAGATGTCTATTGGGGTAAGTTTTGTATGTTCTTAATTTATCTCCGATTAAGCTTATATTTTTTTAGTTACTCACAGTATTGGGTAGAGAGCCTGGCAATGTGCCAAAGGCTTGGTTTTTTAGAGCAGGAGGTTAAGCAGTTGAACGCGTCGAGCGTCCAATCATCTACTTCTCAAGAGCGGCTGGTGTAGATGAATACTGAGATGGCTCAACTAAGAGCCGATCTGGCTAAGACCGTCGAGCTGCTAGAGGCGGAAAAAGGAAAAACCGTCGAGCAGACCACCTAAATAGCTTTACTTAAGAAACAGGCCAACACCTTTAAATCTAAAATCCATTTGGCCAACACCAGGAAACTCCGGGCTATTGAAAATATGGAGATCAAGAATAAAGAGTTTTCAGTGTTGGCTCAAAACTTGAAGGATGTTGAGGCCGCGCTGAAGGCGGGAGGGCTGGACGGTTGGCCGAGCACACTTCAATAAAGACCCAGCTCGATGCCAAGGATAAAGAGTTAGCCCAATTAAAGGAAGAACTTGAGGCCTCCCAAGCGTCCCTAGAGACATATCAGGGAGTCGAGTCGAGTAGGTTTGAACTCATGAAGCAAGCCTACATCCTCTTGACTATTTTTAAAGATAAGGTCGTCGATCGGGCACTTCGTCTATTTGACCTGGCGATCGAAGGGATGCTCGGCCAACTCAGGGAAGGTGGCTACCTCCCTGCTGCTCTATCGAGTAAGGTCATTAGTCGGGACAAGCTAACTGAATCACTGCCCGATGATGTCTTGGATTATATGGAGTGACCTATGCTTGAGTGATTTTGTATTCACCCTTCTGTTTACAAGATGTTTGTAATTCTTATTCCAAGTATTAATAAACAATCACCCATCCGACTATCTTTTGTTATTCCTTCATCCCTTTGCCGCCATTCGACCTCTCTTGATTTGACTCGCATTTTAGTTGTTCACGGGTGGCCGCATAGAGCCCCGAGCGAGCTTGCAAGTTGCTTATTGCAACTTTGTGGCCTTCCGATCATTGACGAGAAGTCATAGTAGAATTATCACTAACGATCACCGTATTTTGAAGACTTGGAGCTTTTGAGTAGCGCGTATTCATAGTCGGTCGTTTATCGTTCTTAAGTTATAAGACCGACTCTTGACCGCTTATCAGGACCAGGGTTTAAGGTCGCCACTCGACCGCTGATGAAGATGAGGGTTTAAGGTCGCCGCTCGACCGTCAACGAAGACGAGGGTTTAAGGTCACCGCTCGACCGTTGACGAAGATGAGGGTTTAAGGTCGCCGCTCGACTGTTGGTATAGACAAGGGTTTAAGGTCACCGCTCGACCATTGGTGTAGACGAGGGTTTAAGGTCGCCGCTCGACTGTTGATGAAGACGAGAGTTTAAGGTCGCCACTTGACCGTTGGTGTAGACGAGGGTTTATGGTCGCCGCTCAACCGTTGACGAAGATGAGGGTTTAAGGTCGCTGCTCGACCATTGATGAAGATGAGGGTTTAAGGTCGCCGCTCAACCATTGACGAAGACGAGGATTTAAGGTCGCTGCTTGACCATTGGTGTAGACGAGAGTTTAAGGTCATCGCTTGACCGTTGATGAAGACGAGGGTTTAAAGTCGCCGCTTGACCGTTGATGAAGACGAGGGTTTAAGGTCGTCGCTTAACCATTGACGAAGACGAGAGTTTAAGGTTGCCACCCGATCATTGACGAAGACGAGGGTTTAAGGTCGCCGCTCGACCGTTGAAGCGACCGTTGACGAAGATGAGGGCGGTCGTTGGTGTAGACGAGGGTTTAAGGTCGCCGCTCGACTGTTGGTGCAGAGGAGGGTTTAAGGTCGCCGCTCGACCATTGGTGCAGATGAGGGTAAAACTAAACTTGGAATTACTGAGATCCATTGGTCTAGTCGACCACGCGCGGTCAATCCGAAACCAGCCGATCAACCTTGCTTGGAGTTCACTCCTCCAAGACTTCCCGTTATCTAAGGTTACCTACCCCTAGGATTTTCTCTATCTAGCTTCACTCACCATAACCCAGAGTTACATCTCTCTAGGGTTTTCTCCACTTGACTTCACTCACCAGGACTCAGCATTGGATTAGCCCACTAGGGATTCGATACCGAGTCCTCCAGACCTATCGAATCCACATGGATTCCATGATCTACCGAGATTTTCCTTGTCTAGCCGCAACTAGGACTTCCCTTGCCTGACTATAGTTAGGACTAGTCATTCGGTTGACTTCTTATGTCATGTCCCGAGGGTATACTTGTTCGCCAAACCGGACAGTACCCTCTAGTGACAATATAGGAAATATGATATCGAACCAATTAAAGCCAACATAAAAATACTGATGTAATATAACAACACCAAGTCACAAATGACAATACGTGTATGTATGCATGTACATGTGAAAGACTTGCAAATCTAGAATAGAAGGAACAATAATCATAAGCAACGAAAATAATAAAACAAGTAACTCAACATAATTCCAACTCGAGCGGGACTGACCGACAGGACCTCTGAGTGACACAACATCTACTCTATCTGCTAACCTGAAAGTCAAGAAAAAAATGAAGGGTAGTTAGTACAACCACTCAGTGTGTAGAAGAAGATAGTGTTTGAATAATATACTAACAGAAGATTAAAGAATGCAGTCTCAGGTAAAACACTTACTAACCAACGTAGGTGTCCCAACATAATCACCAGCTAACCAAAAGTATAATCAATAATATAGCACTTCACTAACCTACTTAACCGTATGTAACCAACAAATCGGTAGTATATAGAGTACATTTAAACATGCATGAACAAATACATGATCGACATACAACAAGTATATAACAAACATTAAATCCAGGGGAATACTCTACCACGGATGGTCCTGTAGGCAGTCAGAGTAAATGACTAATCATTATCCGCGAGAGAACGCTCTACCACGGATGATCTCATGGACGGACAGAGTAAATAAATAGTCACTGTCTGTGGGAGAACGCTCTATCTCGAATGGTCCCATGGGCAGATAGGATATATATCAATGGTCACTAATGATTCTTTTACTCACGTATGGGAGACAGGATATACTAACGGTCTCTAGCAACTCTCTCAACCATGAATGAGAGACAATGGCCGATAGAATATACTAACAGTTACTGACGACCCTCTCAACCATGAATAGGAGACAATGGTTGACAAAGTATAGCAACTAAGGATATAGTATGATCCTCAAAATCCTACACTATGGTATAATTCTACTAATGTATAGGCATGAGCCTATATAACAAGTAAGGTCTACTAGGATACTCGGTACCCTATATTACGATATAATCCTACTAAGCAGAAAATAGGCAACAATGTCCCCAAGTTACTAGTCACCTAGCATTAACATCTCGACTAATTCCATAGAATTACCGTAGATATAATGAATAATGGGATCAATATCAAGTAATCCTAGGGGTTGATTCAGAGGGGAAAGCCTAGTCGAATACATTACCCTTTTACTAGGGAGTGATTTCCATCAAGTCTAGATTATGTAATCTCACTAATATATATGCCTTCAAACCATTATACAATTATAGCACCTATAATATTAGTGCCCTGTAGGCACGAACCTAAGTATATAACCATACTATAACACAAATTCATGAACATAAGCTATAGGCCTAAATAAACAAGGTTCTATTAGAATACTCAATATCCTTCACCATAGTATGAAATGACAAACACAAGTTTAGCAAGATGCTCAATATCCTATAATATGGTATGATTGCCCTACACTAAGGTCTGGTAATATCATGCATATATAAATGAACCCAATCATGAATATCAAACATAATTGCATAGCTATCAATAATAGGTCAACATATAAGGACAACCAATAAGATATCAACATATGAGCAATATAGGATAGATTTAAGGTTGGCGTGTAACTGTAACCTTATCAAACATGGCAGTAAACAAGCATGAACTATGATCAAAACTACCCACCTCGATGTAGTGTGTCCAAAGCATCTTCAAGTCCATGAGATCGCATCGAGCTCAAATCCTGTAAATATAGGATAGAAGGAACCTAAGAGTCTATTAATCAATAATCAAACACTATTGATTAATTAATCAACTTATTAGTTTATCTTCACTTAGTAATTTGAATCCTTTGTGGTTAGGTCAACTAACCATATTTACTAACTTGTGAATTAATCCATTGAGTGACCATGTTACCATTTGTTCACATCTAAGCCAATTAAATCAATTAATCTACTTTATTAAACTTATCACACCAATTACTCAATTAATACTAATGGATTAATTAACCAATATATTGCTTAATAGAAATCACTAAAGATCTGTTACGGTTCCATTCTCTTCCTCGGCAGCGGGGATCGATAGGTGGTGCCAACCTTCGAAAATGCTGGCAAGGATGGTTCGTGAAGTGGCGAGGTGGGTAGCAGCCGACTGCTGCTGTTCATGCTTAGGCTGCTGTTGCCAACCTCCAATGCTGGCCGATGGTGGATGCTACCCATGGAGGATGACGACTGTAGAGCTCCAACAATCAAGCGGTTGTGGCTATGTAGTTTGGGCATTGGTGATTCCTCCTAGGACGGGGACGACGAGTGCGCAATCACTGCCCAACAACTTCTGAAGTTGTTGGTCGGTAGTCGCTGGCTCGCAGGAGGAGGGAGGTTGTGGACATCATGGATAGTGAGGCTGATAGTTGGATGAGTTGATCTGACAATCAGGCGGTTGTGGCTATCTGGTTTGGGCATTGGTGATTCCTCCTTGGACGGGGACGACATGTGCGCAATCACTATCCAACAGCTTCTAAAGTTGTTGGTCGGTAGTCGCTGGCTCTTAGGAGGAGGGAGGCTGTGGACATCATGGATAGCGAGGACGATGGTTGGATGAGCTGCTCTGGTCAGTGCAATCCTTCTCGCAGTGGAAATAACGACTGTCGGCGGAGACCACGGCTGTCGGTGCGTGGGAAGGGGCGTGTGAGTGAGGAGCGGTGACCTAAGACAGATGTAGGAACCGGCCGGGCATAGGCGGCAGTCAGCCTTGGCCTTCATCGACGTGCGACGGCGGAGATGGTGAAACGTGTGAGGTGGAGGAAGAAAGAATCGGTGAACGGTGGAAGGAAATAAAACTTTAGGTTAAACGATTAAAACCTAGGTTTATATTTCAATCAACTCCCACTTTAATTGGGTATTTTAAATAAGCTTTATCTCTTACTCATTTATCCCTAAAAAAGTTTCTTTAAAATCTAGGAAAATTTTAATAAATTCTATAAATTTATATCGACTTAATTCCGGATAAATTATCCACTAAAATATATTTATTTTCCTTAATAAAATTTAATTATGCCACCTTTTAATTATTTTATCTTTATCTACATTTTTGATATATTACATCTCACCCTTGCCTAGCTGTGACTAGGACTTCCCTTGATCAAACTCATTTAAACATATTTGTTGGGTATTAAAATCTTAGAGGTCGATTGCACCAACACGTACTTCGACCCCAGGAAGTCAGTTTAATCGGAGCTTATGAATTAGCAAAAGATCTTTAGGAGAATTTCCTAGAGCTACACGAAGGAACGCCCGAAGTAAAGCTTGCAAGACGGGACCTGCTCCGGAACTAAATTAGCAACCTCCGGATGGAAGAAGCCAAATCAGTTGATCATCTACATGAAAGAATCAAGGAGCTAATCACTAGATTAACGAACCTCGGAGAAATGGTAACTAATCAGGACTCGCAAAGGTATACTTTAAATGTATTCTTGAGAACACCATAATGAACATCTATAGTAGACTCCTACTATATCTCCAAAGACCTTGAGGTAAGTACACTAGAAAATATTTTTTCTACTTTCGAATTACACAAGTCTCGGTGTGCAGGACAAAGAAAGGGACCAAATCAGAATCTAGCACTACAAGCCCAGAAGAGCGGACCAAATTCAGACTCATCGATTGATGAAAACGAAGCAGCATTCATGGTAAGAAAATTCTCTAAGTTTTTTAAATATAACAAATTTAAAAAATTGCAAGCCAAGAAATTTGTTCCGAGAAAATGGAAAGTAAGATGCAATAATTGTCAAAAAGAATGACACATCAAAGATGACTGCTTGAAACTAAAAAAGGAGAAAAATAAAAAGTCAAACAAACCAAAGTACAAAAATCTGAAGGCAAAATGGGGTGAGTCATCATAGGAGTCTGAACTGGAGGAGTATGTCGAACTAGTACTCATGACAAGTTACCAAGAGGAGAGTATCGATGAAAGGGAAGCTACATCTGAGGAAAGCAGCAGCGAAGAGGGAGCATTCAACTTCGAACATGATATAGTAAGTGAGGTATGTCTTCTATCTCCTGATCAACTTTATTCTGGAATAATATTAATGACTAAATCTTTATGTGAACTAAAAGTTAAGAATAATAATTTAAAGAAGAAAATTATTAATTTGAAAAGACAATTAGCTAATGCATATCCACTAAAATTGTTTGATAAAATCAAATTTAAAAATGATAAATTAAAGGAACAAATAGAATCTTTAAAAAATGACTATGCATATTCATTGCTCGACTCCAAAAGATCTACAAAATTTAAATTTTGAAAATCATAGATGGCTAAATTGGTATATCAAGAATCATAGAGGTAAAATTAGAAAAATCTCTAGAAATTATGTTCCACCAAAATTCCTGATTAATCTAGTAGGAAATAATTTATATCGGATTCCCAAATCATGCTTAGTATAATTTAAGTTAATCTTATACATGCTTTAAATTGTAACATGCTTTATCTTCCACATTTTTTACACAAATTATTTAAATATCTATTATTCATATTTAGTTGGAAATTTTTACTATAGTATCTGATGATTTGATCTACAAACAAAAAAATTTTGAATTTTTTTTGTACCGTTAAATTATTTTCTATGAATTTATTAATGGAAATGGTATTTTAAAAATTAAATTTTTTTTGTAGATATATTTTTAAAATTTTTTGTTTTTCTGTGATAAAACGTAATGTTTTTTATCATAATAAAATTTGTGATATTTTTTTGAATATTATCTGAATTATTACAAATTATTTTCTAAAAAGTTAAATTTTAATATTACAAATTTAGGAAAATAGAAATTCAGGAACTTTGATTTTTATAGTATTAGATAATCTATTTTTCATATCTAGGAAAATTAGTAAAATTTTCAAAGTTGAAAATATTTGTTTAAGATTTATCTTTAAAAATTCGATTGTTCTGATAAAATAAATTAATTCTGTTCGATAAACTAACTTTTTTCTGTGAAAAATTTTTCTACTGATATAAATTATTCTGTCTATATTTGACAAAAAGTTACAAGATTTTTCAAAACTGAAAAGTAATTTTAAAATTATTTTTATCAAAACTAAAGATGATTTAGTAAAAATTGAGTAATTTTGACAATTATTTATGAAAAATATTAACCGACTAGTAATTTTTGTAATGTACCCCTAGAAAATTATTTTAAAATATTTTTACTACTTGTTTTATTTTTTTGATATGATCAAAGGGGGAAAAATAGGTATAAGTTAAAGGGGAGTTAGAAATATTATTTTAAAATTTTAGAACTTTTATCTTTATACTTAACTTCATTGTGTTGCAACTTTTTGTTATAATTGTAATTTACTTTATATAATCATGTTATTACATTTTGTTTAACCCTAACTTTAACTTGGATTAATGCACATCATAAAAGGGGAGATTATAAGTATCTCAAGTTGGTTTTGATATGATCAACCAAGTTAAGTTAAGTCTTGTCTATATTTAATCCTTGTGTTTAAGTGTGTATGAGCTTAGGAACACAAGAAGTCGAGCGGAAGACGTAGCTAACAAGAAGGATGAAACGGAAAAAGAGTCCACGGGCTCGGTGTATTCGAGGAACGAGGTGCTGTAGAAGAGTACACCAGTGGATGAGAAGGACATACTCGGTGTTCGAAGGACGAGAAGCTAGGGAGGAAACCTACTCGAGAAGAAGGTCAGTGTTGGGTTCGGGTGAGCTCAACTCCGGTTAGCCGGAGCATCACCCACTTGAAGAGATCAGCTACTGAGTTGATCTGCCTTGTGGAAGGCGAATTGCCATGGGCTGGAAGCCGCCTTCAATGCTTCATGGAAGGCGCCTTCACTAGACGTTACTCGAGGATAAAGTTTTATCCTCGTGGATAAAATCTATCCGATGGAAGACACCTTAGACCACTTTGAATGCCCCTTTAAGTTACAGATAATATTTTCTAGAGGTTATAAAAAGACCCTTGGAGCTAGAAAATATTCAACAATTCCTGTATTTATTTTCTAGTATATTTCTAAGTAGTCAACGAGTGTAAGAGGCTTCTCTACCTTCAATGAAGAAGACTTTTTTAGTGCTTTTATTTGTCTTGGATTAACAATCTCCTAGATTGTAACCAAGCAATTCTTCTCCTTCTTTTATTTTTAGTTGTTCAATTAATTTATTATAATTGTGCTACTAATCTGAGTTGAAAGATTGATAAAGGTTTAGTTTTATTTTTTATAGGCAATTCACACACCCCCCTCTCTTGTCGACCTACCTGTGCTAACAATCGATATGTTACTTAACATTCCAGGAAAAATAAAGGATGAAATAGCAGCAAGATCAGACCTTTTGGAAATGAATGTGAGGACAGATTTGACACCAAAGATGGGGGAGAAGAGAACATATTTGCCAGCAGTCTGTTATACACTTAGTAAGGATGAGAAAAGAAAGATTTTATATTCTTTGTTTGGAATACAACTTCCATCATGTTATTCATCCAATGTTAAAAACCTTGTGTTGCTGAAGGACTTGAAACTTGTTGGCATTAAGTCATATGACTAGCACAGTTTAATGCAACAATTGCTTATAGTGGTCATCTGTGGTATCTTACTCAAACATGTCAGAGACACTATCATTCGCTTGTGATTGATGGATAGCCCGTGGACCTAACAAGCAAGTAAGTACTCTAGTTATTTGATTGATGGGATTACTTATGCTACAAAAGAGCATGATGATATACAAGTTGTTCAAAACTCTGGATTTAGCTTAGTCGCAAAGACAATGCAAGTTGCTAGTGCAAAGAATAAAAATCCTATTTTCTTATGAACTCTCCAATTTATTCATATAAAATTATTTCACATATGTTACTAGATTTTTCTTGTTGTAGGTGATTGAGTTATGTGATGATGATGACATTAAAGAGCTATTATATGAAAGAAAGGGCGACTCAACAAAGAAGGAGACTTTGAAGGCGAGGATTTGATGAAAAGAGCACAAAAGATTATAAGTAAATTAACAATACATAAAAGCTGCAATTATATTAAAATGATACCTTTTCTAGTAATAATTCTTTTTAATATTGTATGACAGGATGAATATATTGTAAGGAACTAGAGCACTAAATACATAAGCGCAATGGAAAATATCTAGTTCCTATCAGAAGATTCATGCGAAGGAAGAAAACAACAACATATACTAAGTTTCATGATAATAAGGTATTATACCTTTGATGCATGCTATCTCCCGATAGCTAGGATCTCAGCACGATCACGTGTCCGTGCCTCTTTCGGTATCCACACGAACACAAGAGAATGGAGAAGACCAACACTCAAGGTTGTGCTAGCAACCCTCTAAGGAGTTTCGGCCAAAGAAAGAGAGGAGAGGAAGAAGAATGAAATTCATCCTCCAAAATGAGAGAAAAATGTCTTTTGTACTTCATCCAATGAAAATACTTAATGAGCATTAACTTGCTTAATGAGACTATATGAGCATTAACACTCTATTAAGGTCATTTTGAAACTCTTCATTTTGAATTCAATTTTCAAAATTGAATGAATTTTGAGATTAATTCTTCTAATGTTTCATTAATCTCCATTAATCTTCTTTAGTGAATGAATTCATTTGAGTCTAACTCAAGTATAATTCAGATTAGATTGAATCCATATGGTTAGATTCACTTGAGTCTAACTCAATGATTCTAATCCAGATATGTCAATCATCTCATAATTGACTCTTAGAGCTAATACTAACATATATACAACCAAGAGGGAGGGTAAGCTGAAAATTGAAGGGACAAAAGAGGATATACTTACCAAAGCATACTTTAGACTGAAGAATATTCTAGGCGTGTGAGGGGTATTAGAGGTCATATAAAATTTAACAATATAATTCAATGTTGGTAGAACATGGAAGAAATTTGATGTTACCCAATATATAATCATAAAAGGGAGCCGATGGAGGTGAAGAAGTAAATTTCAAAACAAGATGCATGTATACAAAAACTTGAAGCAATGGTGTATAAACGGGGTGCATGCGACATTTCGATTAATGACAAAGGAAGTTGCTCAGTGAAGTTAAATCACATGAAAGAAGACATGAAAATCGATGGTGGTGACCTATAGATTTTGTGTAAAACTGATATTTTACAGGTATAACACTAGTTGTAGTTATATTAATTAATATTATAGAGTTATGAACTTAATATAATTGGCATGCCTATTTGTATTTTAGGATAAACCAGTTGCGTTGATATTAAAATCTAGTACAAATATTGCTGCATATGGTATAATTGTTTGTATTAATGAACATGATAAAATGCTTCATGGTATTCCATTTCCCAAGAATTGCATGCGAGTCTCCATTGATGAAGTAGTGGACAAATCAATACCTTTGCCATAACTAATATTCGACCGTACTCTCTCAGTATTTGACAAGTTTCATCTATGTCGACGCATAGATCGACCACTCGGAGGGACTTAATCAGAATGTTATCTACATACACATTCATATTTCGTCTGATCTGCTTTCAAAATATTTTATTTATAAGTCGTTGGTAGGTAGCCCTAACATTTTTTAGTCCGAATTGCATAATAGTTTGGCAATAAGTTCCTTCAGTAATAATAAAGCTAACCTTTTCTTGGTCTTCTTTGGCTAACAAGATTTGATGGTAACCTTGGTACGTGTCCAAAATACAAATTAGCTCGCAACCTAAGGTTGAGTCCACAACTTGGTCGATGCGAGGTAAGGGATAATAATCCTTTGGACACACCTTATTTAAATCCCTAAAGTCTATGCAAACACATCATTTGTTCCCGGATTTGGATACTAGGACCACATTGACTAACTAGTTCAGGAACTGCACTTCCCGAATATGTCTTGCCCCAAGCATTTTATCCATCTTTATTTGGATAATTTTATTCTGTTTAGCTCCAAAGTCTTTC
>JBBMJZ010413116.1:19440693-19452896 GCA_037833815.1 Zingiber zerumbet | reverse complement strand
GGGCCGTCGCCGGGACACCCCTCCCGGCTCGGTTTTGCTGCAGGTTCATCGGAGCACGCGAGGAGTCAGCAGGGAGCACCACGTCCCCAGCGTCCGTTGACCGACCGCTCGGACAAGATCATATGGATTCAACTTATTTATTGTAGAAATTCATGTATAAATCCATTTTATTAATATAAGATACGTATAAATCCACAAAATATCCAAATTCATGTATAAATTTAGTATAAGGTATATAATGTAGGATCGAAAGCACTAGATAGGGGGGGAGTGAATAGCGCTCGTGGCTAATTCATTCGATTAAAGTAAAAACATGCACCAAAAAAATAAAAGCAGTACACGAACACTAAGAGTTTTACTTGATTCGGAGCCTGTGGTAATTCCTATCTAAGGCTTAGACTCGTTGAGTGTTTACTTTGGGCAATCACTATCAATTCAAAATATTACAACTTTAAGTACAGATAATTAAATGTAGTAAAATATACCAATGACTAAGAATAGATAATTTTAAAGCTTATGGTCATCAGAGTCGAGTTACGGCTTTGTCGGATCATTCTTTGAGTAGCAAACGGAAGAAGGATTGTGATTTCAAGTGTTGTGTAAGCTATTGCTCGAACCAAGCTTAAATAGCCTGTTGAGGACGCCTCCAACCGCATGGAGGGTGCCTCCAACCCTGCCAAAATTGCCGAGTCGATAAGCTCTGCTTCGCTCACTGCTTATCCACCTGAGGGTGCCTCCAAGCTCAATGGAGGGCACCCTCCATCTAGCATCCAGGGCACCTCCACCAGCCTTGGAGGGCGCCCTCGACCTGCATCCTGCGCTGCTTCCCCCAAGGCACCTGAGGCGCCTTCAAGCTCCATAAAGGGCGCCTCGAACACTATTCATCCAGGATGTTCTTTGTGCAACTCACTTCTTACAAGGCATATTAGTCCACAAACAAATTATACCCTGCAAAACAAACTTAGCACAATAAAATATGAAAATAGAATGTTATTTTGACAAACTCCGGACTATCTGGTTCTGACTTTGGATTTCACCTCCGGAGACCCTAGGTCGAACTGATGTCTATTGTTCTCTCACTGGGGAACGCGTCCTCACCTACTCCACTCAGGAGAATTTACTTGTTGCCAGACCGGTCCTCCAGACCGACTAACTTTTGCTCAGCACCCGAGTCTCCAAGACTTTCTACTGGACGATCGCTCCATGACCCATCCAATCTTTTCACCTGGTCCACGACCACCAGGACTTTCAACCTAGAGTCCCTAACTCTAAGATTTTGCCTGAAGTGCTCGACCTGCCAAGACTTTCTGCTTAGGGTTACCACCCCCTAGGACCTAGGGTTACCACCCCCTAGGGTTTTCCTCATGCCTAACCGCAGCTAGGACTTTTACCTAAGTACACTTAGGACTTTCCTATAATCTCATTTAAACTTGTTAGATCATAAATAACCTTAACTTTGAACCCTTTGACATTATCAAAACTCAGGTTTGATCGTCGGATGCTTCCCACACCAGCAATCTCTCCATTTTTAATTATGTCAACAAAATTCAAAGTTAAGTAAAACATAATAAGAGTGCATAAAAGCATAAATGTAATATCAAGATTCAAGTCCAATTAAGTGCACAAATATTTAGGTGCAAAATTATTTAGTTGCAATACAACAAGTTAGAACAACCAACTGTTGTATCTCCCCCTTAATCACTTATTCACTTTTAATTACTTAACATTCACTTTCCTCTCCCCCTTTGCCATATATCAAAAATACTACTTAAAATAGAGAAAAAGATGGAAAGACAGGAAATTTTTAGCTCCCCTTGAAAGGTAGCTCATACTTGAAAAATATTAGTTGTGCAAGAAGAAATAAAAACTTAGCCAAAATTTTTAAGCTTTTGAAAGTGACTTGGCTAAAAAAAAATTGCCAAAAACTTTTGATAAAACCTTGACTTTAAAGGAATTTGGATAAGACAAAATAAAATTTATTGAAACTTAGGTAAGTACTTTAGCTTTAAAAGATGTGGATAAAAGCTCAATTAAGTATTTAGCTTAAAAAGGATTTTTAAAAAAAAGTTTAGTAAGTGACATAGCTTAAAAAACTTTTGATAAAGATACATTTAGCTTTTTTAAAAAATTATGTTAAAACACTTAATTTAAAAGTAAGTTTGTATAACCAAAAAGCTTTTAAAATATTTTTTTATTTAAACACTAAGTTTAAAAATAATTTTTTGTTTAAACATTAAGCTTAAAAATAATTTTTTGTGTAAACATTAAGCTTAAAGATAATTTTTGTTTTAACATTAAGCTTAAAAATAATTTTTTTGTATAAACATTAAGCTTAAAGATAATTTTTGTTTAAATGTAAAATGCAGCAACAAATAATAATTAAATAATAAGACTTAATAGGCTAATAGCCTTGACGGAATTTTTAGGAATTTTTAAAAATTTTCTGAGGATTTTTCGGAGTTTGTATAAGGTAGTTTGCGGGGATAAATTAATAGGCATGGGAAATGTATGTTTAGAAATAACCAAAAGTAGGAGTTGATTTAGGAAAGTACTTAGGATTTGATTAAACCAACCCTAAGTTCCTAAAATAATTTATTTTCCTTCTAATTTCTTCTCCCGTGCCCTATTCCTCTTCCTCTCCCTCGTTCCTTTCCTCTTCCCTGATTCCATCGAATCCTTCTCCTCTTCTCCCTATTCTCTTCTTCTCCTCTTCCCCCTTTCGCTGCTCATCTATCCAGAGCCACTGTTCCGTTCATCGCCGGCGCCACCCGACCATTACCAACCATTTGCGCGAGGCCCAAAGGCGATGCAGCAACCGTCATGAGAGGCGAATCTGTCGGCACGAACGAGATCCCCTCGGCCTCTCCTCTTCTTCAAACCCTCTTGTGGATTTCCGTCATCACTTTCAGATCTCGCGACGTAGATCCACCACCGTGCCCGAGTCTTCTGCCATCATGTGCCCTAGTTTTCCTTCCGCTGCATCAGTGGCCACTACAGCCACTCCTAGACCCTGGCTATCCTCCATCATTGCAGCACCAACATAGCATCCTCCGGTCATGAGTTGCCAGTACTCCACCATGGCATGTCACAGCAACAGCAACTACGGGACTGGCTAGATGCCCTTCTGCATCTGAGGCATTGGAGACGACGGTACCCTACCCAATTCCTCCTCTTCCTATCTTGATTCATGGCACTCTTCATCGTCGATGACTTATTTTTAGCCACGAGCCACTGTCGTCGACCATCCTTCTACCTTCCTACCGCCAGGACCTATGTTGGACCTCAGCCTCTGTTCGATGAGAAATTTCCAGCCAAACTATACTATTCCGACGATGTGACCAGAAGGTGAAAGTTGATTGGGTAAGTGGGCAATCTAAAGGTTTTGGATTAAGAATTTGGTATTGTATTCAATTGAGGATGTGTTGATTTTCATCTAGGGTATTGATTTGGGAAATCAGCAACTTCACCTTGCCCGGTTGCAATGTCTAGACGCACACACTTTCCAGCTATGAGTTAATAACGAAGCATCCAGGCTTGGGTAAGTTCTGAAGTTTAGTTCATTTATACTTTGAATTGGACTAGTGGTGAGTGATTGTGGATTGAATTAACCAAAGTGGATAAATTATGTTGAGTTGATGCATGATGTTTAGTAGATGATACTAGGGGTTGAATGATGAGTAATTGAGGTTAATCATTAATTAGGATAATTAATGATCGATTGAATTAGGGTTTTTCCCTAATGGTTGGATTTTGGGGTTTAGCTAAATATTGTAGATGTGATTAACTAAACTGTACATTTCATGATTTCAGGATTGTGATTTGAGACAAGCGTCTTGATGTGGGATTGTTTAACTAGATCTACTTTAAAGGCGGGTATCTCTTGACTTATCTTTTATGATATTGTCACTTTGATATGCATAGTAATTTATAGCTAGTAACAATGATCATGCTTAGATTTGCCCTTGGTATGTCACTATTTGATACCTATTGTATGTTCTGTTTGTTGCCTATTAATGTATCCATGTTTATATCTCTTGATTATTGCCATGTGTACCTTAGTTCCTAGAAGAAGTGACATATTAGGCTTCACTGAGTATAGGACTAGTTTTCTGGATTTTATTATCTAGCATGCGTACTTAGATCTGTGATACCTAGGTCATGGTATGATTTATTTTCCTGTTTGGTACATATTATGTGGAGGTGATTATGGTTAGGATTTACATGCTTAGTGGCATGCACCATCTTGCATGATTACATGCTGTGCGATTGTCAGCTCCATTATTGTTGAGTACATTGCCTGTTACATGATCTGCACACACAACCACTCATGGTTTAGTGGTATATCAGGCAGGGTGTGTGTCCAGTTTGCTCTGTCAGTGCTCCGCTGGTCCACTCATGGGTAGCGTGTCGCAATGTAGTAGCACGACAGGGATCCCTCCTCTAGATTGTTTCTGGGAGATGAGAGCATTGCGCTCCCCCACTCTGTTTGGGGTAGGAGGATAGGTGTACTCCGACAGCATCCTATCCACTCGGTCACTCAGGAGCAGTGATAGCAGAGTGCATAGTTGTCATAGCCCTACCTACTCGGTCTCACCATCGCAGGTGAGATGGCTGACGGGTGTCAGGTGGCCATGTCATTTTGCATCATTTTGCATGATTGCATCTATTGCTTGTGATTGCTGCATTATGTATGTTGCATTTGTTTGGGTTGCATATGTTTGACATGCATACAGGTGACATTTTGTATCTGGTCTGTCGGCCCTACGTCACATCCGAAGACCTGTCTTCTGGTTCATTTGTAC
Source organism: Zingiber zerumbet (assembly GCA_037833815.1). Classification (NCBI taxonomy): domain Eukaryota; kingdom Viridiplantae; phylum Streptophyta; class Magnoliopsida; order Zingiberales; family Zingiberaceae; genus Zingiber; species Zingiber zerumbet. The sequence continues at coordinate 19,448,094 of JBBMJZ010413116.1, read as the reverse complement.
TTTATTTGGTTTATGGCTTTGGTGTATTTAGCTTTGCACATTCCAGTTTTGTTTCTGGAGTGTTGTTATGTGGTATTTTGTGTTGTTTGTTGTGTTGTGTAAGCCTAGCCGGCTAGCAGTCTTGTTTTTTGTTTGTAATGGTTATCTGTCGTTTACGCTGTGTTTTTGGTTTTAGTATAGCCGAGTGGGTTATTTAATATATATATATATATATATATATAACTGCGTGGTTGTGATATTTTGATCCAGCCGAGTGAGCTGAGTATATAATTCTGTGGTTGTCTATATTTTCCAGCCATGTATGGCTGATGTATATTTGTGGTTGTATAAATGATTCAGATTGTCACATATACAGGGGAGATGCTGCCGGATTTTCCTCTAGTTGGGACTCCTCTGGGGCGTGACAGAGAAGGCCGGAGTTGGGTTCGGGTGAGTTCAATTCTAGACGGACGGAGTATCACCCAAGCGAGCAGAGTAAAAAATGGTTAACAAGGGAAGTTAGTCATTTTCGGATGAACAGTACGAAGACGCCTTCAAAGGCTTAGAAGACGCCTTCCATGAATAGTACGAATGCACCTTTAAAGGTTAGAGAGACACTTTCTATGAACAGTATGAAGACGCTTTCAAAGGCTTGAAGACGCCTTCGTTGAATTGTGAATAAAACTTTATCTACTTGAAGGCGTCTTGAACCCTTTTGAAGGCGTCTTCCACCCATGGATAGGATATTTCAAGAGCTATAAAAAAACCCATGAAGCTAGAAAATATTCAACAATTTCTGTATTAACTTTCCTAGCCATTCTTGAGCTGTCAACGTGTAAAAAAGACTTCTCCGCCTTCGACGAAGGAGATCTTCTAGTGGTTTTTAATGCCTTAGATTAACAACTATTTAGGTTGTAACCAAGAAAATTTTTGGTCTTGTACCTATTCTTTTTAAGTTGTTATTTATTTTATTATTGTTATTATGTTACTAATCAAAGGATCGAGAAAAAGATTTATTTTTTTTGATAGACAATTCATCCCCTTCTTATCAGCTCTGCTGCACCAATAAATATATATTAATTGTACCATGCTAAAATTATAATCAATAGAAAACTCGTTAGAGGGTGTCAGAGACGATTATAGCAAAGTCTCTCTAATGCCTAAGTTAGCTTCAACTCTAAAAGAGTAGGAAATCTCTCAAAGCATAGGGTTTCTAGTGCACACCTTTACCGAGCTATTAACATTGAATATTTATAAGAGACGAAGGGAGATGACACTCCCGTAGATGTCGATGATTTCCACAGGGATTTGATCCATGAGACTATTAAAGCACCAATTCCTACGAGTACGTAGTTGGTTTAGGGAAGTCATCTTGAGATATCTACTTTTGGTGAGATGTTAAACTAGGAGGCTAGCTATCTCCTTGGGAGAGTCAACCAACTTTTGACAAGGAGCCGGTTCACTAAAAATATAATACAAATGATTACCCAATACCACCACGTACAAAGTTCATATCATTAAGCACTATAAAATTCACGTGCGAAAGAAATAAGAATGTCTAGCTCATGAATTACATCCCCTCCTTTCTTATTAACTCGAAGGAAATTAAAATTTTTGGCTAAATCATCTCCGTTCATGTTTTGTACTGATAACTGCTGGAATTGGAAATGTTGCACGATGTGAAGCCTTGCTAATTGCAGGAGACCATGCGCATCAACTCCTCGTCCTTGACTAGTGCGCTAAGCGTCTCGGGCGAAAGGCACACCTCCATCGCAATGCTCCCTTTCTCAGGCCCTGGAAACACAGTCACAATCCCATCTATCTTATTTCCTGCGCCACTCCTCACGCCCACCGGTCTCCCCCATCCGAAGTCATTCCCATACACATTGAACCTCGGAGAACTACCCGTTGCCAGGTCAGTCGACTTGGACTTGCTGGCCAGGTAATTGAACGACGGCGTCGCCACCCAGTCCGTTAGGTAATTTCGCACCGAGGATTCCTTGAACGAAGCAACCGCTTGGTTGAGTTGCCACGCCGCCCAACCCAACCCGCGCTGCAGCAATTCCCCTGCCGTTACATTTCGTGTCGAGGCTATGTGGACCGCATTGCCGAGGTAACTTTCTGGCAGAGGGGGAATCATCCTTGTCCTGCACCCGATGAGAATCTTGTACGACGTCTCCATGTTAGGATCGAGGCGACGCGCCCGAGTCACGCACAACCAGATGAACGCGAGCAGAGACTGGAGGGAGGAGATTTGGCCGTCGGTGCCCATCGCCGCGTTCGCCGTAGCCTTGAGCTTGGCCACCTCGGCGGCTGAGAAGTGGAAGGGGCACACCTCCACGGGAGCGTAGATAGGCCTCCTGATGAAATCGTTTGTGCTGCCGAACGGGAGACGGATCGGTGGATTGCAGGAATCTAGGAACCAGCGGTCGACGGCCAGGGGGTTGCTGACCTCGGGACAGCTGCCGCTTCGGCAGATCTGCGACCAGGAGTTGAAGAAGTTCCAGAAGACAGTGCCGTCAGCCACGGCATGGTTGAGGGAGCAGGCGATGAAGATCCCGTCGGCGAGCTCAGTGACTTGGACGGCGAGAAGTGGTAAGCAATGGCCGTCGTAGCTGATAGCGCCGTTAAGGGGGAAGAAGGATCGCACGACGGGGGGCACATAGAGCGAGTGGAGGATGCTGGAGACGGTCACACTTGGGGCGGACGCGTGGATGAAGTCGGCTCCTTCGTCGTTGCACTTGAGGGAGATGGAAAGCGAAGGAGGGGAAGTATCTAGGTTGGCGACGGAGAGGCGGCCGGCCAAGGGAAAAAATCGGTCGACGGCAGCGGCGAAGGAATCGCGGAGCCGGGAAATGCTAAGGGTTGCGTCGGCGTCCGGCGATGGCGGCCAGAGGAAGAGCATGCCCTTTTGGATGTAGTCGACGGAGAGCAACGTGAGATCCCAGGGAGTGAGATGGATCAGTCGACCGCCGTCTTCCTCGCAGGGGCGAGGGGATGGTCGGACTGGGAAATTAGAAAGGATGCGTACTTCACTATTCTCCGTCATATCTAGATCTGGTCTTCTAATATTTGTCCATAAATAATTGATTTAAAAAGGCGTCACTCCTTTTGTGGCAAAAAAAAAAAAGGAGTGACGCCTTTTTAATTGTGGCACTCCGTTCATTCAAGCGGTGAGGAAATTTCCCGGAAGCTTCAACTGCGATAACGCTACTCCCAAATCATTCAATATCGCCGTCCCATACAGACAAATAACGGAGCCTTCGTCCAACGCCAATAGCTACTGAGAAGATGAGATAAGTCATAAGGCTTCCGTTAGTTATCCATGACACTGCCACTCTAAATCATATGACATTGTGATAGTTGGCATATGAAATGATATTACTTGAAAATTTGAAATTAAAATTTAACATATCTAAATAATTTTTTTTATATTTTAATTATTTGTATTAGTAGCTAGTAGTCATTCAAATGGTAAGGAAGTTTTCCGAAAATTTTGATTGTAATAACGCTACTCCCAAATCATTCAATATCGTCGGCACACAAACAAATTATGGAGCCTTTGTCCAACAGCAATAGCTGCTGAGAAAATGAAATAAGTCGTAAGATTTCCGATACTCATTGAGATTCGTACTTATCCATGACATCATCACTCTAAATCATGTGACGGTGCGATAGTTGAAATATGGAATAATCTCATATGAAATTTTGAGATCAAAATTTGACACATCTAAATATACCTTTCTTTATGTCTTAGCCATTTATATTAATGTCTAATAGTCACCTATAGTCTACTTTTTTCTATATTATTTAAAAATAAATTGATGGAAACAAATCACTTTTTATCACACGTGCACCAACCTATCCCGTCCATTTGCCTTTTTCACGTAGATGCTTATAACTATACATAGGTGTAGGTCTTTAAGGGAAAAAAGAAATTCTCGCTCCCTAGCTTATTTGACAATTGATTATAAGTTGTTATATTTTTTCATAATACGATAATAAAGATGGCTCCTCAAAACATAAGTCAAAGTAGAGAGGATCAACTAATGTCGAGATCAAAGTCAAGTAGTGAAAATCATATGGTCGGGCGGACCTACAATTGTTGACCAAACTATGTTGGCTGAGCGCACTTTGCATTGTCGGTAGGACGTGAAGGGCCGACTAGACCTCCAGAGCGAGCGCCCTTCGCAACTTGTAGACGAGGTTTGAAGATGAATACTAATTTACTCGACCCATTGTCCTATCCGATCGGACATAGGGGCCGATCGGACACATTGCACCTTCTCAGTTAAATGAAGAGCTGAGTGAAGAACGAGTTGTTGACTACATTATGTAAGACCGAGCTGGTGATCTCTTGGCTGAGTGGTGACTCGTCAGCCTAAAGTAGAACCCAGATATCTGTCATATCGTACTCTTTTGGAAGTTTATGTCAAAAAGGACAGAGAATATCCCGCAGGTAAATCGTCCTTTAGAAGCTTCAAGTATATCAAATCACATAGATTTGCAAGCTCATTTAAAGAAAGGTGTTAAGAACACTTTATGGCTTGTCATTTCTTAGGAAAGTTTTAGAAAACGTACTAATGCTTTGAAATACGTACATAACACAACAATGACACTATAAAAGGGGTCTCCACCTACCGGTGGAGGCATGCGATGCTTCATATTTACACACGCCCTTTGCTACAGTTCGCTTCCACTACTTTCTTCTTTCGAATCGATCGCTGACTTGAGCGTCAGAGGGCAAATATTGGAGATCCCTTTCCTGGCTCGACACTAACGCTCCTTGTGTTGTAGGACAGTATGGAGTCTTCATCAAGTCAATAATAGAGCCACGTCCCCAGCTCACTGCCTTCACAGATTTCGGATAGGATCATATTTGACGTCGTTTGTGAGAATCTCACCTACATCTGAGATGTGAGGACGGAGGATGCTGGATGGTTCACTACAGTGATGTTAACTCCAAAAGAGTCAGAGATGCTATTAAACGCTCGAGCAACAAAGATGGTGCAACAATAATAGAAAGCAGCAGCCAAGTTCCAAAGGTTGAATGACTCGACCGTATCCGCTATGGGCCAACACACCAAACATGCGACTCGAGTGGAGAGTCCCGCCGGGCATCAGCCAAACCACTAGCCGATAGGCGCTTTCCATCAAGGGCCCGTCTCATTGACCAGCTTGCCACCATAGTCCAATGCATTGATCCCATACCACAGAGCATTATTCAAAACACCTTTAGAAGAGCATGGCCGGGTGGAGAGGACACAAGGATCGTCCTTCGAGAACGCGCTCACCTAGGATGTTTGTAAGGGCAAAGCATCCCAAACCAACGATTCTCCTGAGCGGGTAAACTTGCAGTTCTTCCAAGAAATCCTAAATGACCAACTGCCAGCTCATTTTTGACCTTTGTCGATCCGAGAATATCGAGGATCGACTGATCTTGAAGATCATCTACTCAAGGTTGTCAATATGCCACACTCCACCAGTACACCGATGGAGTCAAATGTTTCTCACTACCTTGTCTGGTTCGGTGCAGAGATGGTTCAAACAACTGCCGATCGGATCCATCCGTAGCTTTAAGGATTTCTGAGCAACCTTCCTCCAATACTTCGTTAGCAATTGTCACTATCAGAAAATGACTGTAAATTTATTCTAACTTAAGCAAGAGCCCAAGGAGACACTACGAGCTTTCATCAAAAGATTCAACCAAGTGGTCGTGGACATCCCGTCAGCCACTCAGGAAATTTTGGTAAGTGCTTTTTCACAAGAACTTATAGATAATGATTTCTTTCGATCCCTCATCAAAAAGCAACCAAGTTAAGTAGTCATCTTTCAGTGTATCAACGTAAGTCTGGTGAAAAATATAAATAGTACATTAATCAAGTTAAGTAGTCCTCTTTCATTAAATTTCTAACTCGATATTAATACTTAACTTTTGAATGTTGTCATCTTCTGATATTTAGTTAATAATTAAAGGTTAGACATTTAAGGATATTTGTTAAATGAATATTATTTTAAATAATATCATGTTCAGATGAGGATATTTGAATTTTTTTTTAAAAAAATTATTTTAAAATGTGTTTTTTTTTTTTGCAAAGCATTGCTTTAAAATTCTTTTGAAACCTTATTAAAACTCACTCTCCAAATAGTTCAGGAATTACTTCTGAAATATTTCCAAAATTGTTTTGTTTTTTGCAAAATGCTTTCAATTTTTTTTTCAAAACATGCTTTGCAAAATACTCATATACTTTTTCAAATATCTATTTTTGAAAAATAAAGTGAAATTGATTGAAAAAAGTACTAAAAAATTCTTTGAAAAATATTTTTGAAAACACTTTGAAAAGTCTTGAAAAGTTTATAAAAGAAAAAATCATCCTTTCACTTTGAAAAATATCTTTGGTCATTTTTTAAAAAAATTTATTTGAAAACTATTTTTAAAAATACTTTAAAAATATTTTAGAGATAATTTGTAAAACTTTTCAAAAGTTGTCTTGATCAATTGAAACTCTAAAATTACTTTGCAATAAGTTATTTTTGAAAAGTCTTTTGAAATCTATCTTGAAAAATAGTTTGTAAAATTCTTGCAAAAATCAGCTTTGCAAAATGGTTTGTTTTTCAAGTTTCAAAATTTTGAAAACCTTTTGTCAATTTTGAAAATTTCTTTCAAAATTTTTCTTAACTCCTCCATACAATAAACCTATAAGTTTTTACTTACTTTGAAAAATTTATTACTTGCTATACTTGCATGTGTATTTACATAATTTGGTACACTTATCTACATATTTTTTTTATGAATGCTAAAGGGGGAGGGTTAGGGTTTAAGTAATGAAAAAATCAAAGAAAATCTAAAAATGATCAAGAGTTTCATTTTAGATTTCTATTAAAATTAATTTTTTATATGTTTTACATATTTTTTTTCTAACATTAATCCAAGTTATCATTGCATCAAAAAGGGAGAGATTGTTGGTGCTATTAGTACTAATGATCAAACCTGAGTTTTGATAAATAACAAATGGATTAAAGTTATATGTGTTTGTGATCTAACCTTGTTACCGAGTGTGCAGAGTTGATTAACTTGACGGGTCCAGAGGACCAGACACCAGGCAGGAAGTCTAGTCGGGATGTGTGATTCCTGATTGGTGGAGTTCAGATGTGGGATTCTGGTAGGAGGTTAGGATGTTTGATTCCCGATGGGTTGAAGTCCGGATATGCGATTCTGATAGGAAGTTGGGATGCTCGATTCCTAATAGGCGAAGTCCAAATGTACGATTCCGTAAGAAGACCTAGTGGGTCAGATTGGATGTCGAGGAGGTAACTCGGCACTTGGTAAGTGAAGGTAAGTCACTGGAGGAGAGTGACTTAGTGAGGACGCGTCCTGGTTGAGGGGACAGTAGACATCAGTCCAATTTAGGTCCATTTTAG
>JBBMJZ010413116.1:19400033-19440593 GCA_037833815.1 Zingiber zerumbet | reverse complement strand
GGGCTAATATTCTATCTCCTTTTCTAACTACTCCTACAACTTCATCCTTTAACAAACTATTTACAATAATACCCACTTCATTTCTTGTTTTACTCTTTCCAGTGTACCATAACTTAAAACCTGAGTTCTCTATATCTTTGTCTTCTCGCCTATCCATTTTGTCTCTTGTACACACAAAATACTAATTTTTCTCCTAATCATCATATCTACTATCTCCATTGATTTACCCATGAGAGTTCCTATGTTTCATGTTTCAAATATTAGATTATTAGTTTTTCTATCATATTTGTTCTTATCCAACCTATGGTGTGAGAACTCTTGTCTATTTAACACTACACGCAAGTTCTCATGGAGATGTAGCGGTCATTGCCAAGACGTTACAGTCGGACCCTGCAACGCGTTCCTTCCGGAGAACAACCTACCATTAGCATAATAGTTTAATGAATTCATTTATAATATTTGTCATAGTTTTAACACTGGCTGACAACCTAACGCAAATTCTCTTGAAGGTCCCCTCAGGATTGTGCGATAGTTGAAGCATCAAGTCTTGCCACATGAGATCTTAATATCCATATCCGAGCATGTCTTCACTCATACCTTAGTCATCTATACTAATGGCTAGTAACTATATGTGATTGCTCTTCTAAGGCATTTGTCTGAGTACAACGATTTTTACATGAGAGATCGAACTTTAATAAGATATTTATACATCCATTAAAAATTAACTTTAAAATTTATTATATCAAATACATACCAATTGTGCTAATCCATAGGAACAAGAAAGTTCTACTTTGAATTGACTGAAACTTTCATTGTATAGGAAATCAGCCTGTCACCTGAATCAGTCAGGCCGGACCAATTACTTGGGCAAGTGAGTTGATTCGGCCATGGGGCGAGTCAAATTGGGCAGACTAATTGATCAATCAATCGGGCATGCAGGCTGGAGGAACTGATCAAGTTGATGAAATAACATTTTATTTTTCTATTATATATATATATGGCAATAATTCACCAATTCGAATAATAGAAAAAAAAATCAATAATTAGCAAGATGCAAAATTATACTACACTTTGTGGCATACGAAGGAGATTCAAGCCACCGCATGATGATGATAATAATAATATAGCTTTCGTCACCAACCATGATTTTCTACGTTACATTCCTCATTGAAAAATCATTCAAAATCCAACTCTACTATACACTTTCTCTCGACTGCAGCAAAGAGAAACTCTTCTTCTATAGGGAATTTTCCGTAGCACAACTCAACAATCCTTCTGAAATGTACACCATGCATGCGCTATTCGACTTCAAGAAAATCGTGAAGCTGTTCACATTGTCCCAGTGCATCGACGCTCAAGCTATCCCATGAAATTTGCCAGCAAGCGATCAATGCCATCGCATAAGAGACTCATAGGCCATACACTAGCATCTCCATGCTGACTCGCAATGTTGACACAGAGCATAAGCTGAACACGTTGCAAATTGTATTTCTACAAGGGGAAGACAACATATATAGAACAGAAGATGGATCAAGTTGGAAAATAGGGGATGAGGTACACTTACCTGAAAGGTAATAAATAGCATATAAAACAGCATAGCATTTTCTATATGGAGCTGTAAAGAAATTCACACACCCATTGATGCAATAAGTCATGATTAATTCAGATTGCTATGCTCCTGATAAGAATATCCTTGAGAATGCTGGCAGTTCTCTGTAAAAACTTCAAGCTGTGCCCTATTTTATCCTGCTCATTCAAAACATATGAGGATAAGGTTAGTCAAATCTAGCTATTTAGAAAACTAAATTGTATCTGGCAAGCCAAAATAAATACTCTAGGCTTCAGTAAAATATCAAGTCTATGTGATGTGTGCTGAAATCTTGAGTGGCTACTGCCATAAAAATGCTTCTACCTGAGTGTTCCTAAACAAGCACCAAAGTTTGACTACTATTTCATAAACATTTCAGTTCGTAGTCAAATCTGCTTTAGCAATAAATAAACATTTGATCAACTTCAACTATCAGACAAAAAATTATTGGAACCCTGGGACATCATGACAGTAAGGTGAGATGAATATAGAACAGCAAGAATGCACAACTAAATGCAAGTCAAAGTCACATATCCTCATAAAATAATAAAACACTTAACTATAAGTAACCAGTTCTTCAAATGAATTCTCCGGACATACCTCTTTCAGTTGCTCGATCCTATCTAAAATTGGATGCATGTTGTCACTAAACGATGACTGCAAATCACTTATCCTGGCAAACAAAACAACAATTGAGTAACAGATCAGGAATTGAATAAAACATGTTTTTTTGTTGCATATAATTTTTATTTTGGAAGGCCAGGCATGAAGTGCCACTGTGCCTCACAACCTAAGATACTCTTTGTTAGGTCATCCAAGGCTATAACATTTTTTTTTTCATTTTAAAAAAAAAAACCCCTGAACGCATATAAGATCATCCACCATAAAGGTAAAGTGCATAACTAGCAGAAATTGGGGATGGACAATTGCATTCCTATGGATAATCCATCTTAGTGATTCCCTTATGAAGGCTATACAACTAAGGCCAACGATAATTTATATAATACACGGATGTTCACAGATTAGCTAAGTAAAATGTGCATACCCATCCTGAAGGCTAAAAAGCAAGATGTTGAGGATTAGCTCAGCAAGTTGAAGCAAAAGTGTGATAAGCTGGTCCCTATTTCCAGCCATGCGACACATCTCTATCATTGCAATGTATCTCCTGTATCGGATAAATATGAAAAAGACACTGTTAAAGAAAAAATCATATGCACAGATTCATCTCTACTCTGGAAAAAGTAGGAGGATAAGCACGTGTAATAAATGAAAAAGAAAAGGCACAAAAGAAATCCCACATGCTGTAACAATGCATGAAACAAGGACGTGATGTTAATTCTTTACAAATTGAATGGTACTTGCACAGATTCATCCCTATTCCTTCTATTCGAAATCAATCTATATCTCAACATTTGTAATGAATTTTGAAGCAACTTCAAAAATGTTTTTTCCCCTTGTATTCTAAAATTAAATAATCATTCAATTGTTGAAAAGCTGATATGCAAGTATCAAATGATAAAGCTCTATTGACACTGGCTCCACTAGTTGAGACAAATGCTGTCCCTTGAGTGGAATGCTTTCACAAAACAAATGAAAATATCATTAATGAAAAGAAGAATTTCAATACTTAGATTAAAATGTCAATTCAACTCTCAGGCAACAGATGAAAAAAAGGAATATACTGTAGAGCGTGTAAATGGCTTCAACAATATCAATTCCCTATTGGCATGCAGCTTCTTAAAAACATGTATCCTTGATATGGCAATAGTAATTTACAAAATAAATAAATAATATTCAAACACAATCCTAGCACCCTTGGCGTCACAAAAATGTGAAACTTAGGCATGAACCACAAGTGTTTCACTTCATCCCAAGAATAAAACAATTGTAGTTAATGATGCCCAGAAAACTAATAAAAGAAAATTAACACGCCAATTGCACTGGCTACAATAGAAACATCAATTGCACCAACCATTTAGTTTGTAAAACCTTACTAATTGCAATACCTGGATCATTTCCAAAAAAATTCTTTGCACACCTTCAATCACTTCATTATTCTAACTGACTAATTTATCTAATGCTCAATTGGGCATCTTAAAAAACACTCGTATAATTATAACTAATTTTATCTTACTATAAACTGGATCCAACAGCTAGTCAATTATAACATTAATTTCTGCCTTGCCTTTCCTTCTAGCTCTACACATCCATCCACAGCCATAGGTGTTAGAAATTACTCCAAAAAAAAATAATAACAATAACACTCAGATTTCGATACTTCAAGTGGACACAAATTTCTATTGATCACGTGTAAAATTTTTTAGAAATAGTTGTGCATCCATACCATGTCAAATACTCATAACTGAGTCTAAGTACCGCAGCATGTGGCCAAGTCTCAAACATTTGATATATTGTGAAATGCTTCTTTTTATTTGGAGGTGCTAGGGTTGCAAATTTCACTACTAGAGGTGTAGAATTTGGGAAAAAGGAAATATTATATTGCTTCATTGTCACATAAACACTACAATGATGAAAGAGAGGATAAAAAGAGAAAAGGTAGCCCGGTGCACGAAGCTCCCACCAGTTTGGGGTCCTGGGAAAAGGTTTGAACCACAGAGAATAAAAAGAGAAAGGATGAAATGAAATTAATATAATGAGATATCAGGAACAAGTCTATTGAATTTCTCGCTTAAGTAATGCCATACAACATACCATAGCTCGACATTGCTAGGCATAGGAAAGCAAGGAAAGATCTTCACTGGAAATGCATAGTACAACTCAACTCTTTACAGGACATAGCAACATGAGAATGAGAAAAATTCTCTGTTCAAATCTTACTGAAATAAAAGAAGATTGAAGACATTGATAGTAAAAGAAGATCGGAGATACAGAAAAAAAAAAAAAAAATGCAGCAGAACACGATACAGATGGATATCAACCATTAGATGAATATGAATATAATTTTAGCAATCAAGAAAGAGGACATCAGAAAGAGGATATTCAACATCAAAAAGTTGATGTGTTGGTAAATTTCAAAAGATAGAAGTGGCTGTTCCCATGCTTCGAAGAGGCAGTTAATAATTTGGCCAGAAGTGGCTGGAAGCAGCCTGATAATGCTTAGGCTTTGCAAAGAAAGGAAAAACATGCAATAATTGATGCCGTTGATGAAAGAAATATCAGCAGAATCAAGGTAGCAAAGGCATACTAGCCATTTATGTAAGATTTCTTAAGAGCAGCTGCTTCAGGGGAAGTCGCTGACTTAATTGCACAGCACAAATCTGAGATGCGGATGACATTGTTATAATATTTGAATTAGTTCTCTTATTTTAAAAAAAAAACTAAGGACCTAATTGAAATTTCTAAAAAGTAAACTTAATTGCAAAAATTGCAAGAGATACCCCAACCCACTCTTCTCCCTGCCTGTTTGTTACCTTTTTTTACCCCCTTCCTCGCAAACAGCAACTAAACATCATCACCACCCTCACTCTCCTTGTTCACACACTGCATCTCCATTATCATCACCACTCAACATCATCACACATAACACCACTGCCTCCACTGTTGCGCCTCTGTCGCTTCTGCAGTGTCACTGCTGCCACCGCAGTGACACCACCATTATTGTTCCTTTCTCCCCTCTTGTCTGGATAACATCACTACAACGCTGTCATTCTTGCACCTACGACTTTGGCATGAGCAGCAAACCATGAAGAACAGCAGTGGAGTTGTTTCGTCTCTCCTCTTCTTGTATTATTGATGGTGAAATCCTTTTCTCCATCTTTTTTTTATCTTCCTTTAAAGCTCAAACTAGGAACTTATTCAATCAATTTCAGCACATATGTCCCATGTTGTTCAGTTACTGTTTTGATCTCTGTCGTTTGTAGTTAGTGTTATCGTTCTCCTTTAGGAACAACAAGATTAAAATCCTTTTTGTATGCTATATCGGTTGATTTTAGTACCTTACATTTAAGTTATCATTAAATTAAAATTTATTCTTTAGACTATTTCATTGGAAAGTAATTAATCCTTCTTGAGGAAGAGTCTAATCCTATATGCATGCACAAAAAGTTTTGCCTAAGCCCTTTGCCTTTGTGTTTCATTGTACGTGTTTGTCTTGTCATTTAGGGCTTAATATAAGATTCTTTTGGTGTATCCTTATAGATCCATCAGCCAAAGAAGTTTAGAGTTTTTTAGGGCGAACTGATGCAAAAAGTTCTTTTTCAGGTGGGTGTTTCTTGATTGATTCTATTTGATATTTTCCTTGTGCATTATTAAATTGATGAAACATTATTACAAAGATTAATTGAATATGTGTTTTCAAAGGGGGAAAACTTAAAAGAATCTTATGTCATAAAACGGGTTAAAGATAAAATTTATTAGAACGATTACAAAATAATTTAATGTTTTATTGTGCTGTACTTCTTCCTACTATACATTTTGATATATATTTGGGTAATACACATGAGAGGAGAGTTCACTTTCAAAAACTGCTCTACAAATCAGGACGATTTAAAGAGTGAAATTTTATTTAATATTTTATTGCACTCGCTTAAAAGAGAATCTTGACGCAATGGTAAAATTACTGACATATGAGCTAGTGGTCCCAGGTTCGTGTGGCAGAAACAACCTCTTGAAATGCAAGATAAGACTACATACAATAGACCCTTCCCCCCACATTGGCGAAAGCTTCATGCACCGAGTTGCCCTTTTTATTGCACTTGCTTCCTACTATACATTAAGATGAATGTATATATGTGGGTGATAGAACATATGGAGGTTTAATTTCAAAAATTATTGTACAATCTTTCCTTTGAAATTTATCATTTGACCTTTTACAATGCTCTTAGTTTCTTCTTGTTTTATACTTGTGTACCATTGCCATGAGTGATAACACAAACTTTAATAGGAGCTGATAGGTAATAGAAATTATAATGCATTAAAAGGAATTTGAACGGCCTTAAGAACAATGAAGAGTGAAGAAACTGAAATACAAACTTGTTTCTACTTATGTAATACAAGATTAAATGAACTACTACTAACCGAGTGAATTGCGAATCGTTTACCTCTATAAATTTATTAAAGAAAGAATGAAAATGCATTAGTATAAAAGAGGAAAAGAGGAAACAAGAGAAGATGATGAAACTATTTAAGAACTAAAGGAGAATCGATTAATTGCCACAATGCTAAAAAACATAAAATTCAATTAACTTAATATTTTTTTTTGTTTTCTATGATAGTATATCATGCACATCGCCTCTTCACTTTGTATTTGCGTGTTCACTCTCAACTTTTCATTTGACTTCTAGGTTCAAAGACCTAAGTCAATTTTCAAGGTTTAGATTAATTATTTTATGATGCTCATGTTTAGAGATACCCTCTGACAATATTGAAAATGATTTTTATTAGTGTCTATATATTTATTTTTCTTGTTGAATGAATTATTCCTTTTAGTAGTGTTATTCTATGGTTATGATGTAGTGGCAAATATTGTCATGAGAAAGGAGGCTATCCTCATATAGGTGCGGCGACTTTAGGGTCGTGATAGACTTAGTAGCAACACTAAGGCTGATGGTTTATGGTTGGTCTTCATCTGCATTAATCTAGATGAAATATGATTGGTCCATATGAGGATTGCTTGCTGTTGGAATTTCAAAATGGGCACAACACGGTCTACAGAGAAGAGGACTACAGCATTAGTAGGGCAAGCCTTGGGGCCTTCATCTAATGAAGAAGAAGAACGACCTCTTGGTAGCTTGCATTGTGCTTGACTGCCTACGGTGCAAAGTGTTGGTGTTGTCACAGTCCTGAATGATGAGGAAGCAGATGGAGAACAACTGAGTCTCATGAAGGACAAAGTCAAAATGGAACAAAAGGAGGGGGATTGTCATGCATGGTAGGGAAAACATCCAGGGTATTGTGATGCCCAATGGTGTTTTGAACAAGCAAAAACTGTATGATGTTCTGAATGCATGTTCACAAGATGAACTCATGGTTCAGATGGTATGAGGTACAACCTCAAGGCAGAAGTATCATCAAGAAATAGTAAAACTTTCATGAAAGAGGAAGGCTTAACATGTTATTGGGTCTGCACATGAAACTGCGGACATATAAAAGGAAGATCTAATGGAGGTGGAGTGGGCCAGATGAAGGCCATCACTGTCACATTGCAATCAGAAGTCTTACCCTTAAGGAAAAGAAATGTTATGTTGCCTTATTATAAATAACTTTTACATGTGTACATATATATAATATCAAAACCCTATGTAAAAGTACTAATGTGACTAAACTCATTACATCTAATACCCAATAAATCTGATTCCTTCAATAGAAATATTCTTGACACCAACTCGAAATGTATATTTTCAGCTACTTGACAAAGATTGTGGTCCATAGAAGCTATAAGTTCTTGGAAGTAAATTCATACCAAAACTTGTTTTACCAATAATAGCAATGTGGTTACTGAAGACGAATAAAGAACTGTAAATGAAGCCAATCATTAAATTGGTTACAGAATTCTCCTTTTCCCCCTGAAGCAAAGTCTGTTTATTGATGGTTCTCCAGTCAAAAAATTACAATATTCATCATATCTTAAGTGAGAACATTGTTCTAATAATTGACATGTGTGAAAAGTTAAATATGATTGGCTGCCACCTTTGACAGTTTTAAGCCAATCCTTCTATTGTTAGTCATGGATGATATATTCAGCAAATGCAAATTAAAACCTAGGTCCTATTTTTGTTTACAAAGCATATTTGCTTCTTTACTGTCATATAACTGAAATCATGAATTGCCAAAAGAAATTCCTTTAACATAAGGTACAGAAAACAATCTCTATAAATAATGTAGCCCCTTAAAATTTCAAAACAGGTGGAACATAATTTTATATTTTTTCAACGCAAAATAGATATTGCTTCTAGTAAATGCAGGAGAATTAAAGACAATTCAAAGAACTGCAGTTGAAGTGATTTTATCATTACCTTTTCCTTATATTATCAGAAGAAGAAACATAACCCTGTTTCATGGATAGGGTGATTACTTCGTCAACCTCCAGCCTTGATAGTTCGTTAATATCCTGAATCTAGAAAACATAATAGACATGAAGCAATATACTTGAACTACTAGTTCTTAAACAACAATAAAAGCAATTATCTAGCAAAAAAAAAAGTAAATAAAGTCAAGAATTTAATAGAATTGTAGGGATTTACCAACACAGTAAATATTTTATATATTGGAAGTGTTAGAGATATTATATTAATAGGTAATTGATCTCTGTTCAGTCCCTGTCTCATTTAATATGAATGAAGTACAATATTTACCAAAATTCTACATAGTCTAAGACCCCTTTCTTCAGGTTAGGGTTTTTCAAAAGGCTTTCCCCTTAAGAAAAAGTTACCGGCCTTACCTTTATCCTTTTCACATATATCTCACTGTCATCTGTGTTATTCATCTACTTGCCGATGAATGCAGCATTATTTTGGCAGCCACCAACATGCATTTGATCCCTCCTTTCTGTCACACCCAGACCTCGGTTAGCACCAGATCCACATCTTGTGCATCCTCTGCTTGTCCTCGTAGGTGCTCACGACATCTTCAACACAATGTCATGCTCTTCAACGAGATCCAAACTGGACCCTTCACTCCTCAATCTTCTCTGCTTACAATCACTTCCACCAGCGCATATCAAGGTGGTATTGAGGCATCGGCGACACCACATCTGTCAGAGATGATCCCTCCATCATTCCTAATCTGATGCTCCAAGTCTCTTTGTCATACCTCTCTCCAACCTGTGTGGCCACCTCTACAAGAAAGCCATTGAAAGCAGCAACACCTTAGACAAATCTCCAGCGCATGAATCTGTTCATGGATTCCATTTGAGCACTCTTCTCTGTGCCAAGCAACTGGTTGGCCCACACCAAGGAGCAAGAGGGGCTCCTTATTTTCTTCTTATCTGAACCTGACTCCTCAAATCCTCTAGGCAAGAATAGTCAAGGGCACTAGCTACCATTGTGGGGCAGGCCTTGGTCCAGCTTGCTCATCTGAAGATATTCCAGATCTAGCCATCCTCATGCAGCATTGACACCTCTACCCTCAAAACCCAATAAGTCTTCTCATACTTTGCAAAATATATACCAATAATGGATCTGTCAGTCAGACAATCTTAATACCAGTCATATCAAATAGGGTTGGACAAGGAATATCGTATCTTTGAATTGGGAATAAGAGGGAAGCTTAAAGGATATGTTCTATTGTTTTATGCATTGAGCTAATCAAATTAGATTATTTGATATTCATTTTATAGTTAATATTAATTGATAAGATATCTATTTTCTGACAAATACAATCCATTTATTCACTGTATCATATAGAAATAATTGTAAAATTTAATATTGTATATTTTTGAAATATATAGGAAATTCAAATCTTGATACTATTAACATATCTATCCTTTAATATTTAGTAATATGTTTAACATTTCTTGTTTCATAAATCACATGTTTAAAACTTATTTTATCACCTCATATATTTTTCTTAAATTTGAATCAAATTTGATAGGAATATTAAGGATCAGTTCCAAGTATCTATCTTTTTACACTAAGCATGAACGAACTCATTGAACATATCCAAGACATGGTACCGTGGTGTATATTGTTTACAGATAATAGTGTTTGATAGATAAGACACGTGAAGGAGTAAATGTTACACTTGAATCTAAGCGGAAAATACTGGAAGTGAAACGTTTTAAGTTTAGTAGAGAGAATTTAAGTTTAGCAATATTAGAAGTAATAAGGCAATTATTAAGATAAAAGATAATACATTTTTTGTAACCGAAAATTTCAAGGAATGAAGTACCGTTCCGTGCCGTCCAGCACGGACGATTTTTACCGTTCCGCAGGGGAGGCGAAACCGACACGTCATTGACGATGGTCTCGAGTAGCAACGATGCGTCGCCGGAAAACTTTCGGTGCCACTGGAGTCGGCGGGGGGCGCCTGAAGAGTGGCAAGAGTAGGAGGCGTCGCGAGGCGAAGTTTCTGGTGTCGCTAGAAGCGTCGTCGGACGCTTCCGACGCCGCCGGACGCCTCCACAGGCGTCCGTGGGGCGTCGCAGGCACCTGGCGTTAGCATCGGGTTTAGGTTTAGGTACTGTACAAAATTAATATTCCTATTTAAATAAATCAAACAATTCCTACCTTAAGTGTGATATTTGAAAGAGGCTTTCATTAACCCTAATTAAATTATCCCAATAAAATATAAAAATATATTTTAAAATTTTAAAAATAATAATAAATTTTATTAAATAATATTCTGAAATTGTTTTTTATGTTTTAAATTTTATTTAAAAATTCTAAAAAAAATTCTAAATTTTTTTTAAAAAATTCTAAAAAAATTTAAAAATTTTTTGCAAAAATTTTAATAAATCAAATTTATATTCTTCTTCTTTTTAATTATTTTATATTGATTTACTATTTTAATGTTTAATTGATATTTTATTTTTTTACTATTTTAAATATATAATATTTAAATTATTAAATAAATAAATAGTTAATTTATATAATTATTATATATATAATAGTATTTTGTGTTAATTTATATAATTATAATTATTTAATCTGGACATTGGAGAATTACGAAGGTTACCTGAGCAAAATATTACAAGAATCAATGCTTTCATCTGATTTACGTCACTCCTTTTAGTATTAGTAAGGTAGCATACTATAATGTATCAATTCTAATTCGAGTTATTGATAGATCAATTTTCTTTTAAAAAACTATATTTAATTATTTTTCTAACAATATTAAGTTGTTTAATATTAGGGAACTTATATAAAATCAATATACAACTTATTTTTAAATTATACACAATAAATATATTTATCTAATAATTACTATATATAAATAAAAAATGTCCAAACCGTATCGGCACGACACAGCATGATACAATACCGAAATTGTATCAATCCAATCTGGGATTGAAACCTCAGCACGGATCGAGATTTTAAACTTTGCCTCTAAAAACTTAAAAGTTCTACAAAATGACGGTTAGACCTGCTATGTTATATGACACTAAATGTTGGGTTATAACTCGGCAGAAGATGAGAGTTGTAGACATGTGAACATTAAGGTGAATGTGTGGACATACGAGGATGAACAAAATAAGAAATGAGAGCATTAGAGTGAAAGCCAGAGTTGCATTTATTGAGGGAAAACTCCAAGAGTCACGTTTAAGATAGTACGGACATGTACTTAGACGATAAATAAATGCTTTGGTTAGACGATGTGAAACTATGACAAATACGCACATAGGAAAAGTAAGAAAAAAAAAAGACTTGGTTAGCAACAATAAAAACAAGATAAAATTTATTTAAATATAGATGATAATATAGTAGGGGATAGAGTTTAATGGCGTAGAAGGATCCATACCGCCGACCCCACCTAGTGGGATAAAGCTTTGTTGTTGTTGTTGTAAAGTAAAATCACTAAGTACTTTAACATTGATTGTCAATTTTTTTCCATTTAGGATTAAAGGACTGAAGGTAAGTTGCATAAAGGACACGTAGCTAGTATCACCTAGCTACACCCCTATCATCAAGCACACTTGTGATTAAATCATCTGAAATGCAAATCTTGTCACTTAGGAAAACATATTTGGTAACACAAATATATCATTTCTTGGAATGAGCAACTAGAATTATTTATATTATGGAAGAGTTCTGTCTTTGGTTTTGAGAAGTGGAATCATCTTTGTTCAACTTCAACGAGATGTAGAAACATCTTTTTCATCAGTACCTTTTAATATCTAGGGCTGAAATCGTATTTGTTCAAAACTAGGTTTTAAATATATTACTTTCATGATTACGCTAAAATGGCATGGCTTCTTTACTTTATAAAAGTGTTTTAAAATCTTTTTCATTTTTGTTCTTATAGTGCTAAGATAAGAATCCAATTTGGTGTGTCTATCAAAGTTTAGAGTGACAATGCTAAAAAGTTGTTTTTGTCATCCCTTCCGGTTATTATCTTCCAATTAAGATATCCTTGATCCTTATACACCCTGACAAAATCATGTTGTTGAAAGAAAGAACAAACAGTTGGTCAAGACAGCTCGCACAGTAATACTTCACATGAGTTTCTTTAGAGTTATGGAATAATTCTCTTTAAATGTTGCTTTAGTAAATTGCACGCCATCTTATATTCTTCATAGTCAAATTTTTTCAACACTCTCTTCCCTCTTGTCTTATCTTCCACCATGTGTTAGGTGTACCAGCTTTCTCCATCTCTTTTATGTAAAGACAAGTTTACTTCCATACCTATCAATTATACCTTATTTTGGCTACTGTCGCTTGCAAAAGGGGTAATGTCGCTATTTTCTTGGTTGAATCATGCCTTTAATTTGCAAATGTGACCTTTTTTTAACTCCACTAATCTCTACAGCATCTCAGCATCTCATATTTGATTTTATAGTGTATCCTTGTAAGTATTTCATTGCATGGTTTAAAATCTTGTGTTGTACCGGCTGACCGCACGTCAACGACACTAGCATGCCCCGCACCTCACATGTGGGGCCTCGTGCAAGACATCCGCAAGGCCCCGTGGCCACGCGTGAGGCGTCCACAAGGCTCTGCAAGTCCCTACGGCCACCGCGAAGGCGTCGCGCAAGGCTATTTTTTCCAATTTAATTTTTTTCTTTAAGGGTTAATATTTTTTTAGGTATTTTTTCAATTTTATTTTTTAAATTTTTTTATTTTGTTAATGATTAATTTTGTCCCCCCTTAATTCTTTCTTCTCCGTCCCCATATTGTTTTTTATTTATATGAATTTTCTTATTTCTTTTCTCAAAAAATTTTTCTCCTTAAACTGATTAAAATAAATTAAATTTGCATTTAATTTAAACATCCTAATCATTACATCTAGACTTTAGTTAATCCTAAATTAATTTTTACTCGATTCTAATTTTTAAAATATTAGTTTAACTTAAAAGTAAGTATTTATAGTAATCAAATATTATAATAATATTTTTGAATTAATATATTTTATATTTACTCATCCTAGATCACCAAGAACAATTTGTGCATGAACATTGTGTGAGAAAACAGAAAGGGATGCAGCCACTCAAGACTTATCTGCTTTCCTCGCACCATCCACTAGCTTCTTATCTGTAACCTGGACCTTCTTGTTCCTCTCTGAAATAGTACTCACAAATGCACTACCCTATACCATCTTTCTTGCTAATTTTTTATACTTTTTTTAATCCCCCATTGTCAATTTCATCATCTTCCCTCATAAAATACAAAAAACAGAGCCAATGTCACTACAGGCCTAGAGTAGAAGGTCAAGATCTATGCAGATCTATGCACGAAACCCAAGTGACAATACAGAAAGGGAAAGCAACCACTCCTTGTGACTAATCTACTCTCTCTACTCTTCCTAGACCACCAAGATCAATCTGTGCATGAACATCGTGTGAGAAAAAAGAAAGGGAAGCAGCCACTCCTCAAAACTTATCTGCTTTCCTTGCACCATCCAATAGCTTTTTATCTCTAACTTGGACCTTCCTATTCCTCTCTGATATAGTACTCACAGATGCACTACCCTATACCATCTTTCTTGCTAATTTTTCATACTTTTTTTAATCCTCCATTACTCTATTAATTAATCATAGAAGGGGAGACTTGGCGCAACGGTAAAGTTGTTGCTTTGTGACCAAAAGGTCACGGGTTCGAATCCTGTAAACAACCTCTTACAAAAAGTAGGGTAAGACTGCGTACAATGGATCCTTCTCTGGACCCGCATAACGGGAGCTTCATATACCAGGCTGTCCTTTTTTTTTACTCTATTAATTAATTTCCCTTTTTATATGTAAAACTATCTCAGAGACACTAACTATTCTGGTTTAAAACATGTTATGGTAAATGAGATGACAGTTTTACATTCTAACTATACTTGGGAGTTTGGCTCTCTTCCTCTTACCAAATGTATAGCTAGTTATAGATGTAAGGCTCAATAAATGGAATCATGTGGCTATGATTGCTTCATTTTAATCCTACTTTGCCAGTAATATTCTAATGGTCACTTTATTAGTTGGATATCAGAAAAGTTTTTCTTCATAGTGATCTTATTCACAAATTATACATAAAGCAACCTCTTGGATTTGTTGTCCAAGATTGGCCTTGTGTATAAACTAAAAATCACTGTATGGATGATGTAATATCCTAGGGCATGACATTTTAAATCTACCTCTGCTCTTCTTGAATTTGGGATGATAAATATATGAAATCAGTTAATGTTTTACCTTACCTCTTACTATAGTCTGGGAAGTATGTCTTCCTTATAAACTGTTTATGTAAATGATGGCATGGTGATACTGGTGTTGATCGTGAAAAAATCACAAAGGAATCATAGAAGTTGCCTGTCTAGGATGTTTAGAGATGACAATTATATTCACAACAGAAATAAGTGCTTGGCTGATATGATAGAAGCTAAGTCTTTTGAGGCTCCCATGGAACCAAAAGTTAAGACTAATGCTAGGCCACAAATTATTATATGATCAAGAAAGTACCAAAGTTTCGTAGTAAATTAAACTACCTTAGTATCATTAACCATGATCAAGGTTTAAAATCTCAACTCGTACCGAGATTTCGGTCTTGAACAGGAATAATACGGTTTCGATATCGTATCGTGCAGTGCGGATATAATTTCGATATTTTTTAAATATAAATGTATATTAACATTTGATTATTAAATATATCTTATATTTTAAGATGTTGAATTTATATTTTAATATTTTCTCATAAGACAATGCCTATTAAATTTTTATAAAAAAATATTTTTTTAAAAAATAATTCTTAAAATTCAAAACTAAATTTAAAATTATAAAAATAATTATAAAATTATTTAAAATTTTTAAATTATTTTTTAATGTGTTTGTAAATTTTAAATTTTAAAAATTTATTTGAAATGTTTAAGAATTATATATTTATTTTTTAGATTATTTTAAATTTATGTTTAATTTTAAAATTATCTAAAAAATTTTGAAATAAGTTTTAATTTTTTATAATTATTATTAACAAAGTTTATTTATAAAAAAAATAGATATTTAAAAATTTAAAAATGAACTAAATCAAAAAAATAAAAAAATCGTGGTTGCGGCGACCCGTTAAGACCATCGTTACACCACGATTCCTACGGAGGGTTTTAGGAATATATAATTTTATTTTATAATTTTATATTATTTTTTATATATTTTAATAGGATAATTTAATTAAGATTTTAAAAAATATATTTGATTATTTATTTAAATTAGAGATAATTAGATCATTAAAAAATAATAACATAACTAATAAATCAATAAATAAAAATTTTATTATACATTTTAAAAATTAAAATAAATAAAATATTTAATTAATTAGATAATTTTATTAGGATTTAATTAAGTTTCTTTGAATTAACGTCATCCCTCCTAAGAATTGTTTTAATTAAAAAAACTTTTAATTAAAAACATTGCAACTACCGTACCCCTAGTCATGGCCGCCGGGTCACGCAGCCCTTTTCATGCGGCCACGGTGTCATGCAGCCCCTTCTGCGCAATCGCAAGGGTCGCAAGGCCCCTGTTGTGTGGCCGTGGGCATCGTGACTCCCCCTTGCGCGGCCACAGGCGTCGCGAAGCCCCCCTGTGCGGCTGCAGACATCGCAGCCCCCCCCCCAAACGCCGCCACAGGCATCGCGGCTGCCATTGGGACTGACACCGGGTTCGTGCCAGTGTCGGCAGACGAAACAAGATGTTTTGCCAGTTTCGAGCGGCTCGGCACGAAATCTCAATCCCTAACCATGACATAGAGTTTATTTTTAGTGGGATCGATCAATTTCTTGAGGCACAATATCCTAATCATTGGAGACAACTCCAATGATTTTGTTGTACAACAACAATATGATCTATATTAAAACGTGGCCAGAGGACATAGATGCAGATTAAGCTTTCCTATATTATTTTGTGAGGCGATCTAATATCTTGAAAGAATAAGCTATAAACTTATAGTGGTAAGGTTAAGTGCAGAAGCAAAATACATGACTCTGATTCTTGCTACCTGTGAACTCATCTAGCTTAAACATTAGATGATTGAGTTGAGTGTGTTGAATGCTTCTATTGAGACAATGAAACTATATTGTAAAAAATCACATTATCATGAGCATTGCTTTAATCTAGTCTTCATGAGAGGATGAAAGACAATATAGGTTGTCACTTCATCAGGTAAAATGTGCAATACTGGGAGATTATTTTTTTTTTTTATTAGTTCTAAATCAATTGGTAATTTTTTTAACTAAGATTTGTGAGGTTCCAGAAAAATGAATATATTTATAACAAGGTGAAGTTTTAGATATTTTTGAACCAACTTAAGCAGAGTATTGAGGGACCTATTTGTAAATATTGTAGACCTATTTGTTAATATATAAATACATCAGCATGTATACATGTAAAATAGAAAGAAAGTAACTGAGGATTATTAACAGAAATGAATAAGATTTTCCTCGTTTCATTCATAACCCTCCTTTATTAGCTTATGGCTCATGTGGAACTAAACAATGGTATCTATCACATGTAGGTATATATTTTCTCTGTTTTTATATCACATCTCCAATCTACTTCATAATGATAAATTTAGCTCTAGATTTTTTTTTTCCTTTTTGACCAAAATTATCTCTATACTAGTTCAAATTTGATGAAATAAGCTCTTCAAGCACGGGTTTGTTTCAGCCCAAGCTTAATCTAACAAGCTCTTTGGATATGTCTCTCTCAGTTCAAGCTGGACAAATTCCTTTCAGTGGCATTTCCATATTGCCCATGAGTATCAATGCCAAAATACACTCTAGTTTCAAAGAAAAAGACTGATTTCGACTAATTAAATACCATGATTGATTCAAATATAAAAATGGAAGCACGTAGAATCACTCGTCTTTGTTAATTGAATTAGGTTATACAACAATAACAACCAAGCCTTATTCCATTAGGTAAGATCGGCTATATAGATCCTTCTACACCATTAAGCTTTATTCTCTACTATATCAGTATTTATATTTAAATAAATTTTATCCTATTTTATTATTATTGACCAAGTCTTTTTGGTCTTCCTCGTTTGATATGCACATTTCTCATAGTTTCACATCGCCTAATTGGAGAATTATTGGTAGTCTAAGTACATGTCCGTACCATCGTAAACGTGTCTCCCGAAATTTGCTCTCAATAAATGCAATCCCAACTTTCTCTCTAATATCTTAATTTCTTATATTGTCCATTCTTATATGTTAGTAGATAACTTTACCATCCTATCTTTGCAACTCTCATCTTCTGCTCATATGCTCGAGTTAAACAACATTCAACTCTATATAATATAGTAAATCTAACCGTCGTTTTATAAAACTTTCCTTTAAATCTTAGAGGTAGTCTTAGAAGTACTTTACGATTATAAAGAATACCTAACGATCCCTTCCATTTTAACCAACCTACTTGTATTATATGTAAAGACATATCTCTCAATCATTCCATTCTTTTATAAAAATGATCATAAATATTTAAAGCTCTAACTGACAACTCGCCATATCCTATCTTAACAATTATTTCATTACGTCTAATATTACTAAACTTAAATTTTATATATTCTATCTTTACTCTACTAAACCTAAAACCTTTCACTTCTAGTGTTTCCCTCCAAGATTTGAGTTTAGTATTTACTCCTTCACGTGTCTCATCTACCAAAATAATATAATCTGCAAACAATGTGCATTTATATCATGTATGTGTTTAGTGAGTTCGTCTATGATTAATGTAAAAAGATAAGAACTCAGAGATGATCCTTAATGTAACCCTAACTTTATGAAAAACATTTCGATTAATTTGCCCAAGTTCGCCATTCTTATCATTGCATTCTTGTACATATTCTTAATTAGTCCAATATATACTATGCTAATATCTTTCTTTTCTAGAATTCTCTATAGAATTTACCTTAGGACTCTATCATAAGCTTTTTTTAATCGACGAATATCATGTGTAAGTCTTGCCTTTGTTCCTGATACTTTTCAATTAGTTGTCTGAGAAGATATATAACTTTTGTTGTCACAGACATAAATCCAAATTGATTTTCAATCACCGTGGTCTCCTTCCTTAATTTTTTTCTATTACACTTTCCCAAAACTTCTTGGTATGACTCATTAATTTAATGTCCCTATAGTTTGTATAATTTTGTATGTCTCCTTAGTTCTTATATAAGGGAACTAGAGTACTTGCCCTCTAGGACATTTTTTTCATTTTCAATATTAGGTTAAATAATTTTACAAGTCATTCAATATCATGTTTCTCTAGGCACTTCCATACCTCTATCGGAATATCATCTGGTTCAACTACTTTTCCATTGTATATCTCATTTAAAACTTGTTCTACTTCTAAAGTTTTGAATTCCACAACAAAAAATTAAATTTTTATACTCATTTAATTTACATAAATTACCTCAATTAAGCCGATCACACATTTATTAAAAAGTTTATGAAAATACCTCTTCCATCGCTTTTTTATTTTCTCGTAATTTAATAATAACCTATTGAATTCATCTTTAATACATCTTATTCGGATAAAATCTCTTATCTCTCTCGCTTTAGCTATTCTGTAAATGTCTTTTTCTCCTTTTGTGTCCAATTTTTGATATAAATGTTCAAAAGTTTCATTCTTAGCCTCTTTCTTGACTATTGTATACTTTTTTTCAAAAAAAAATTGTTCTCACAAGTGTATAATATTTTATAAACGGTTTGTTTTTCCTTCACTTTCTTCTATACTTTCTCATTCCACTACCAAGATTTTTTACTTAGTGGTGCTAATCCCTTTAACTCACCAAGTACACTCTTGGCTTCTATTTTCAACTTTAAATTATATTTTCTCATGTCGTATTCGAGTCGCCGACTATGTCTCCTAATACTTATACTCCTACCCTCTCATTAAATATGTATTGTTTCCCATCCTTTAACTTCCACCATCCAACACTACTAACCTAAGTTGGGTAATTAAGTTTTCCGAGAGATGACCTTACAATTTTTACAAATTTTTTTATCATTCTTTCTAACGATTAAGAAGTCAATTTGCGACTTATTATTCGCACTATTGAACGTGACTAAATGTTCTCTTTTCTTGAAAAATGTATTAGCTAATATAAGGTCATATGCTATCACAAAATCCAGTATAATTTTTCCTTCTTCAGTTCCTGTTTTAAACTCATAACCCTCATACACCCTATCATATTCTTTACTCCTCATTTTTCACTCCTACATATTCATTTAGATCTCCTTACATCAAAATCAATTCGGTTGGAGGAATATTTTGTAATATCTCATCTAGGTCGTCCCAAAATCTAGATTTGGTGTTTTTATCTAATTCTAGTTGAGGTGCATATATCTTAATTGAATTAGGTTATCCCTTGTAAAAATGAAGTTGGATCATTTCTCACCATTACTTTCCATTATTTTCACCCAGCAAAAAACAAATCTTTCTCCAATCATCAGTGATTCTGCAAGTAAAATATTATTCTGACATTTTTTTCATCATTGCAATTAAATGAAAAATAACCGGTTCTTTTAGTTTTGTATATCAGGTTTGGTTTATCTTCACCATATTCTGAATGATCTCTGCTAATGAATTGGTTGTTCTTATATGTTGGAGAAAGGGTGGAACATGTTCAGTCCCAAAATTGCTAACCACTAGTTGGGGAAAATCAATATAAGAAGACCGAGGACCACCACACATCTATGAGAGACAAAGTGTGGAACGCCTAGTTTCAACACAACCCAAATGCCCAACATGACTCAATCATATGGATTTCATTTTGATATAGTGATGTGAGTAATGAGGAACTCATCATAACTTAACGGTACCGTTTGATTAAAATTTGAGTGGAATCGAGTTCAAGAGGCTAATCATTCTGGGATGGAATGGACTTTGTCTATGTCAACATGGTCCTGGAGGCAAGTTTGTAACTCTAAATGATGATAGTGAGGGTCATGTTGAAGCAGGATTACTCCAAGCCCATCAGTGGTGTTGAAGCATGGTTGCTACACCGTAGTTTGGTAGGTGCAAATTTGGTGGTTAGTTTTTGGTGTGCTTATCAACGAAGCCCCTTAAGTAGATAGTCATTTAGAGATCACTTCAACATTTTTTATATTTCAGGTTAACATATCTGCAGCTTTTTACCCAACCGCGTCGGTAACTTTGCCAATTACCCAAATCATATATCCAACTTTCAAAATGACTAAATCACGTACCCTATACCCATTTTACCCCTCCACATTTATCCCAATCGATTGCTACAGTGTAGCAATCGATTTGGGTTTTATTTTTTTATTAAATATCGATTCGTATTCAAAAAATCATTGCTCTCAATATATTGTGTCAAATTGATGTTTGAGGACATAAATATAATCAGGAGAACTAGACGAACACATAGGACATAGTTCCATATCATTCCGAGCTCTCTAAATCCATCAATAGGAGCTCGGAATGACATAGAACTAGATCGTATATGTTCGTCTAGTTCTCCTGATTATATTCATACCCTCAAGCATCAATTTGATACAATATATCGAGAGCATGATTTTTTTAAATACGAGTCAATCTTTCAAAAAAAATAAAAAAACCTTAATCTGAATCGATTGCTACACTTCGAGACCATACCTTGCGGATGAACAATAATCCGAATTTATTGTTACAGCAATCGATAAAAAAATCCTATTTGAATTTTAAAAATTGCTGCTCTCAATATAGTGTGTCAAATTGATGTTTGAGAACATGAATATAATCAAGAGAACTAGATGAGCACATAAGACCTAGTTCCATATCACTCCGAGCTCTTTAGGTCTACTGGTCCAAATATAGACCTAGAGACCTTGGAATTACATGGAATCATATGTGTTTGTTTAGTTCTCCTGGTATATTCATGCCCTCAAATATCAATTTGACACACTATATCGACTGCAATGATTTTTTTAACACGAATTAGATTTTTCGAACACATTCGTATTAGAAAAATCACTATTCTCAACCGGTCAAAACCGGCTAATGGACCTAAAGAGCTCAAAATTATATGGAATCAAGTTCTATGTGTTCGTCTAGTTTTCCTGATTATATTCATGCCCTCAAACATCAATTTGGCACACTATATTGAGAGCAGTGATTTTTTTTAATACAAATTAGACAAACATATATAACCTGGCTTCATGTCATTCTAAACTCTCTAGGTCCATTAGCTGGGTTTGACCGGTTTCAGGATGAGGGGTAAAATAGGAATAGGGTATGTGATTTGGTCATTTTGAAAGTTGGGTAAGTGATTTGGGTAATTAGCAAAGTTACCTACCAGGTTTATCTCCCAGGTTTATCAGGTTTAGCTTAGGATCAACTCTACAAAGAATAGAAAGTGTAACCATCAATTTATTTGAAAATCACCTAGGTTGTAAAAAGCAGACTAATCACTGCATCATGGAGGCTACTTGACTTCTGTAGCATACCTGTCATCACATATTCTGGAGCAGCATAACCATATGTACCAACAACACGGGTGGAAACATGAGTCTTATCACCTTGAGGCCCAGCTTTTGCCAGCCCAAAATCAGATAGCTTTGCATTGTACTCCTGAAATGGCATGGTCCATGTGATCCCGTCAAGGAATTTACAAAACTTGAAAATCCAAATTAGACATCAATCACTTACTGCATCTAGAAGAATATTAGACGTCTTAAAATCCCTATAAATAACTGGCTCAGAACCCCCATGGAGAAAGGCTAGTCCTTTAGCAGCCCCAAGTGCAACTTTCATCCTGCTCGACCAAGGCAAAGGAAGAGCCCCTGATAGTTATAATAAAGAAAATACAGACTTAGAGACTTATCATAATATATGACAAGTGCATTTTCAATAACAAATTTGGCTTCTAGATAACTTTTAACATCATTTACTCCTAGATAACGATATTTGTATGGTTAGAAACCTCATTTTTTTAGAGGTACAAACACAAGTAATATGATAAATAATGACCACAGAAGTAAATGATTGAGATAATGCACCTTGTATAAATTCAAGTTTTATCTACATACAATTTTGTGGAAGTATAAATTTGCACCTTTATTTCAGAATGAAAGATAAAATATCATTAAGCGCTTCAAAATAAAGAGACATAAGCCCATGACATATAGGAAGATAAAAGATTCATAGGGAAGTATGAGGTTGTATGTAATGATCCTTTTCTTTTGGCAGCTATATGAATTACCACTTAATGAAACATGTGAAAAGAGGAAAGGTGAGTGTAAAGAATATTTCTAAATTATCACATGGAAGATTCACATAAATCTATAAGCTAAGAAGTTTTCAAATTACCATAGAAATTGTGCCACAGGTTGGAGTAGCCTCAAAACTGGAAGAGCTAGAGGAGTTCTAAAGAAAGGTTACTTATAATTTATATATATAATGGTGATAGTGAAGGCAAAAAAAAATGAGTCAAAAGATACTGGTAAAATACTGGTTAATGATGTAAAGGGACCAACAGAGCAAGGTTTAAAATATTGAGTTATGTTAGAGTTTTGATCTCTGACCGAACAATACTATTTCTGTATCGTGACAATTTGATGTATAGCGTCGACAAAGAAGATGCCCACCTAATATCTTTCCTTTTTGTAATGTTCTTGCTATTTTTTCCTAGATCGACAACTCCTCTCCTTCCTTCTGTTGACTATTCTTCCTTGTTCATTTGAGCAAGTGCATCCTCATGACAATCCTTTTTTTCTCATCTCACCACACACCTAATATGTATGTGATTTTATTAAATATTTTTCCTTGAATATCTATTTCTCTCCCTGAATGTTTATTTCTCTTAATCAAACCCACACAAAGAATATGATCCAAGAATGAAGGCATGAATGAGTTCTTGGTATCATCAATAGCACACTAATGGCCTCACATCTATATCAAACTTCCTGCCTTCATTAGTTCTTGGTATCATCAATAGCACACTAATGGCCTCACATCTATATCAAACTTCCCTAATACATCAAGGTGAAATGGCCAAACCCCAAGTTCAAATTAAGGGGCATAAATGGATTCCTAAGAGTCCAAGAGCGTATATTGGTTGTCTCAGTTTTACATGTTGACTTGTATAGGTCCATCAAGATTAAAAGGTTATTTCATTTGGATGGACCTATACAAGTCAAAATGCAAGTGTAAGGACATATTAGAAGTACACTTGTGGTCTCACTAGGGCTGTAGATGAACCAAATATTCGTGAGCAAGATTAGTATTCGGCTTGATAAAAGCTTATTTATATTCGTTCAATATACATAAGGTTAATTAAATAAACAAGCTTGAACAATTCGTTAAACTAAATGAACAAGCTTGAATACATATGTGTTTAGCTCGTTAATGCTCATGAACAAAGATTGTGAACTATTCATGAATAATGTTCATGAACAATGTTTACGAACAAAGTTTATGAACTATGTTCATCAATAAAACTCTTATGATTATGGTAATAAATAAAGAAGTTCTCAAAATGAACAAACAAGCTTGTAATATCAAACTCATTAACCAACTAAATAAGATTAAAAATATAAAAGTTTCAAACAAGCTTGAATTGAGAGTTTGATAACATCTAAATGAATCAAATGTCAAGCATGAACCAAGCTCAAGCTCAATAAATAAAAAATAAAAAATAAATAAATAAAACTTGAACAACCATTTTAATTACTTGCTTCATTTAGGCTCGGCTCAGCTACCTTATCGGATCATTCAATATTTCATTTTACCTTTTCAATTGGGAAATTTATTGTACACACTCTGTGTGAATGATATTATTATAACTAGTGATGACTCTGAAAAGGCTCAAAAATTTTCGATATCATTTTTAGACTAAGAATTTAGGTGGTGTGAGATATTTCCTAGGGATAGAGATGATTCACCCAGGTAGCAGACATTCATACTCTATAGAGGAAATATATACTTGATATGCTCAAGGAAAGTGGCATGTTAATGGCTAAGCTACTCGACACTCTTATGGATTCAGATGTTAAATTTATACCTAGACAAAGGGAGTCATTAACTAATATAGGAAAATGTCATTCTAGAAAAATATAGAAAACTTGTTGGCAAACTAAATTATCTTGTGTTATAAGGCTAGATATATCATTTGCAATGGGTGTGGTTAGATCCTTAAAGATCCACGTCATGATTATTATGTCATCTTGAGGATCCTATTGTATTAAAGAATGCTCCAAAAAACAAAGGTCTACTTTACTAAGACTCAAATAGCTCTATATTGGTTTACTACATCCTCTTGAGATGTAATCTAATTTCTGAAAAAAAAAGCAAGAAGTGAAATGTTGTAGCCAAATTAAGGCAAAGGCAAAGGGTTATGACCCTAGCTATATGTGAGCTTATTCAGGCTTAGAAAGTGCTAACTAAATTAGAATATGCTAGTAAATAACTAATAAAGTTGTAATGTGATAACAAAACTTCCATGCATAGTTTTCAATCCAATATCCACAAGAGAACAAAGCATATAAAGATTGAGAACAAAAGACAAACCCTGATTTGTCACTTTGCTAGAGAAAAGGTACAATCCAAGATCACTAGTTCGTAATCAATTAGCAAGCTTGCTAAGTCCTCAAGAGGTCCTCCTAGTTACAAGAATATTTATAGAAAGTTAGGTTTTCATAATATCTTTGCACCAACTTAAGGGAGGGGAGTGTTAGGGACCTATTTGCGAATAATATACATTACAAGGTCTTAAGAGTAATAATACTTTGATGAATAATATATATATATAAGGCACTACCTAGAGTATCAAAATACCTAAATCTTTCCACTTTGACATTTTAAATGCCAAGGTGAAATGAGTATAATAGATGGATCTTGGATCTCCAAGAGGAGATGCGTTGGTGATTTCATGCTAGGGACTTAGAAGACTTAGAAGGGTGAAAATGCAAGTGTGAGGGCATAGATTGGCTTTTAGGATATTCTAAGTGAACTAGTAGTTTTACACTTGCATTTTTTACTACTCTAGGTAGGTGAAATGGTCATTTCACCTTGATAAACGCAGTGGTAAAAAATACAATTTGGATATGTTCTTGGAGTTCTAAAAACATGGTAGTGGCCAAAAATAAAAATACACTAATGAGCTTGTCTAATCTACCCTGATTCCATTATGGATATCTTTTCAGAGAGGATGAGCAGACATACCAAATAGGGCAAACAGATTAAACCAAAAGTCAAAGTGGGGGCCTTTTTCAACTCATAAATTCATTGGTTAGCACCAAAACATAAGTAATTGCTTTGTCTCCTTACGTCAGCTAGGATTTATGAGCAATTTCAGGAGTGTGAGAGTTTCAAAATGAAAGTGGACAGTTTCAAAACGAATCAAACCTTGAAATAGTAGTACATTATCCCAATCATGGTGCTTAATCCTCCCCAAGTAGCCCCTTCTACATATACATATTATTTATAATTGCAAGATTACATTTTAATATTGTAATAATAACAACAATCAAGCCTTATTTCAGTAGGTGGAGTTGGTTATATGGATCCTCCTACATAATTGGGTTTTATCCCCCACTAAATCATTATTTATATTTAAATAAACTTTATTTTATTTTATCATTGTTAACTAAGTCTTCTTTTGTCTTTCTTTTTCTCATTTAATATGTGTATTTGTCATAGTTTTATGTTGCCTAACTAGAGCATTTATTAATCATTTAGATACATATTTGTATCATATTATGTGTCACTTGGATTTTTTTTTTATAAATAGATATAACCCTGACTTTCTTTCTAATATTCTTATGTCATATCCTGTCCATCCTCGTATGTTCGCACATTCACCTTAACATCCTCATATCTGCGAAACTCATCTTTTGCTAGTGTGCTCGAGCATAGTTGTCAAAAGCGAACGCTTCGCTCGCTTAAGCACAGAGTGACGTGATGCGCAAGCCCTGCGCTTTAGAGACCTCGTGCGCGCTTTAGAGAAGTCAACTTTCTCTTTTTTTTTAAGTTTAGCAAACTGACTCTACCCTTATTATTAAATTTTTTTTAAAAAAAGGTGAAAGTCTTAAAGCCCTAAACCCTCACTAAATCGATCGATCTTCTCTCGCCTCTAGCCCTCTACCTCTCGTCTGCCTCTCGCTGCTTCACCGCTGCCACTGCAGCTTCTGTTGTTTTCCTCTCCTATTTGCTTCCTCAATATTGGTAAGAATCTTATTTTCTATTATTTTTTTTACTATTTTGTATTTTTATTTATTTATTGATTGATCATTATTAATTTCAGTTGTGATTATTATTGATTTGAGTTACCGTTACGATTATTATTGATTTGAATTGTCTTAATCCATATTAATTTATTTTCTATTAATTTTTTTTTGTTTTGTATTTTTTTTATTGATTTTAGTTGTCTTAACCTGTCAACAATTCCATCAACTCGAAAAGATATTGCTTGGAATTATACAATATGTTCAGATCTTAAAAGTTCAAATATTGTCAGTTGTATTTTTGCAGTAAAATGACAAATGACGGGATTTAGTGACACAAGTTACATTTAATTGAGGGCAATAAAAATGAGAAAGCTTGTCCGAAATGACCTGAGCATGTTAAAGAAGATATTAGAGAGTTCATGCACAAAAAAAAATAGTAATTTGAAGAATCAAATAGATGATATTCCTCATTCTAATGATATTGTTGAATTGGAAGAATATGAAGATGATCTTCAAACTAAAGTGAAAGGAAATGGTCAATATCTAGTCCAAGCATCCATCTTACGGTCCAAGGTAAAAAGTGTAAACAAACTCGACTATTAATCTTTATTTTATGAAAGATGTTGATGAAATTGTTAGACAAAGACATGCAAAAAATAAAGGGCAATTTAATAAAATAAAATAAAATAAAAAATTAAGAGAAATTGTGGTGGAGAAATTTGCTACATGGATTTATGATGCCAGAAGAATTCCTTTCAATGCCATTAAATATAATTTTTTGAGCCTCGTATTGAAACAATTGGGCAATTTGGATCGGAGATGAAACCTCCATCATATCATGAAGTGATAGAGTTAAGTATATGAAGGAGTTGGTAAATACAAACTCGCTTCTCAAATCCCAAGAAGATCATGCTATGTTTGGATGGACCAATAAAAAGGGTAGGACTCTTATAAAGTTTATGGTAAATGCTCTTAAAAGAAGCGTATTTGTTGAATAAGCTTATGTTTTTCAGGCTATTCTCACGCAACTGACAAGATGTTTGAGTTACTTTCTAAATTTGTGTATTGCATTGGAGAAAAGAATGTGGTTCAAGTTGTAATAGATAATGCAAGCTGCAATGTTAGTGCAAGTAATATTTTAAATTTATGTTACTTTCAATTAAGAATTGGATTATATTTTTAATTTTTTGACTAAATTTACTTTGTTTTTTTAGGTCGTCTTTTGGAAAATCGATTTCCACACTTGTATTGAACTCTCTGTGCACCTCATTGTTTAGATTTATTACTCAAGGATATATTCAAAATTCCTCATCTCAAAAAATTACATAAAGGGCATTGATGGTGGATGATTATATTTACAACAGACCACAAGTATTGAGAATGATGAGGGAGTTACGGGATAGAGAGATGTGGAAAGAACTGCCAAGACACTTTGATACCGCTTTTTTTACTTCAAAGTGGTTTCACATACTACAAGCAAATCTTAGAAAGATGCTTACACCTTAAAAGTGGACAAATAGTCGATTTTCTAAAGAACCACCGGAAAGCGTGTAGCAAAAGTGATATTTATGCCTTCTTTTTAGAAAAATATGGGTTTTGTATTAAAAGTTGACAACCCATTAGTGAATGTATTGCGGCTAGTAGACAGTGAAAAAAGTCTCCTATGGGTTATATTGATGAGTTAATGGACATAGTCAAAGAAGTTATCGCTACATCATTTAACAATAATGAAGAAAAATATTGTACCATTTTTTAATTCATTGACAAAAGATATAGCATTCAACTCTATCTACCTTTACACAATCGGATATTTCTTGAATCTAGAGTTTTTTTACTCAAACCCTAACATAGAAAATGATGCAGAAGTGATGGAGGGTTTGCACATGTGCATATCTAGATCAGTGAGAAGTGAGGATTCACAAGATAAGATCATGAATAATTAGAAAAATACAAGAAAGTTGGATTTTTTGGTTTTCCAATGGCTATTAGACAAAGAACTTCAAAATCACCAAGTAAATCCATAAATAATATATTGTGCAATATCAATATTGGATGGTAATAAAGTTAATCTTATATGTTTTTGTGTTTCAAGCTGATTGGTGGTCTTCTTATGGTGCATCAACATCAAAATTAAAAATATTTGCAATGAAGATTTTGAACCTCAAATGCTCTTCTTCAGGTTGTGAACATAATTAGAGTGTTTTTAAACATGTAAGTTGGAGTTTTTAAATACATATTAAAATTTATATTATGGACTTAAACTTCTAACTTTTTAATTTTTTGGCAGATACATTCTAAGAAAAGAAATAGGTTATCTCAACAACGATTGAGTGATTTGGTATATATCAAGTACAATATAGCTTTGAGGCGAAGATATAACAAGCGGTAAAGACGATGATAATGATTGTCTATGAAGGTGAACATTTGTGTTGGTGTGTATGGCTTTTGATCTAGAAATGTGTCTACTTCGAAAGGAGCAACATCATCTGCTTTTTGCAAAAAGAAAGCAATCTTCAGCTCGAACTAGTCTAGTAGATGAAGAAGAGATCAACCTTATGATGAAGAAACTAAAAAAGAAGATACCGATGGATACAAATCAAGCGATGGAACTAATGATGTAGATTTGGACAATGAAGATGATGATTATTTTGATATTTGATATTTCATGAATAACATTTTCTAAAAAAATATTTATTTTTAATTTTTTGAAAATATTTTGTTTATTGTGCTTTTTTTGTAAAGTGTGCGCTTCACTTTGCACTTTAAGCCCCAAGACCCTTGCTTTTTTGCGCCTCGTGCTTTTGACAAGTATGTGCTTGAGTCGCCCAACATTCAACTTCATATAACATAGCACCTAACTGTCATTTTATAAAACTTTTCTTTAAGTTTTACAGGTACTTTACAATTACAAAAAAGCACATGTTCTCCTCCATTTCAACCATTCTACTTATATTCTATATAAGACATCACTCAACCCCTCCATCCTTTTGCAAAAACGATTGTAAATAGTTAAGACTCTCAACTACAAGTAACTCATCATTTTCTATCTTAATAATTGTATTACTATGTCTGATATCATTAAACTTAAATTTCATATATTATGTTTTTTACTAAGTCTAAAACCTTTCACTTCCACACCCAGTATTTTCTTGGATGTGTCTAGTGAATTTGTCCATGATTAGTGTAAAATGATATACACTTAAAGTTAATCCTCAATATAACCTATCTTTATAGGAAGGGTTTTGGTTAATCCGCCTAGAGTCTTCATTCTTATCATTGCATCCTCATAAATATCCTTAACTATTTCAATAAACACGATGCTAACATCTTTCTTTTCTAGACTTCTCCACATAATTTCTCCCAAGAGTCATCATAAGTTTTTTCTAAGTTAACGAATATCATGCGTAAGTTTTGCTTCTTTTTCCAATACTTTTCAATTAGTTACCTGAGACGATGTATAACTTTCTTGACCTTTAGGTATGAATCTAAATTGATTTTCGATTGTCATGGTCTCCTTCCTAAATCTTTTTTCTATCATTTTTTCCCAAAGTTTCATGGTATAACTCATTAACTTAATATCCTTGTAATTCGCATAAAATTACACCTTTGTTTTTATATAGGGGGCTAAAGTACACTTACCCTCCACTAATCAAACTTTTTTTTCATTTTTAACATTAGGTTGAATAACTTCGTAAGTCATTCGATATCTTGCTTCCCTAACCACTTCCATACCTCTATCAGAATATCATCTAGCCCAATTACTTTTTTTATTTCACATTCCATTTAAAGCATATTCTACTTTAATGTTTGGATTATATGATAAAAATTTAAACTCTTCCGATCTACTTAAATTACTTAAGTTAAATTAGTCATCTAAACCTTCATTAAAAAGTTAATAAAAATACCTCTTCCATCGCTCTTTTATTACCTCATCATTCACTAGTACTCAATTGCATTCATCTTTAATGTATCTTATTTGGGTAACATCTCTTACCTTTCTCTCGCTCACTTTAGTTATTCTATAGATGTCTCTTTTCCCTTCTTTTATATTCAACTATCAATATAAGCGTTCAAAAGTTTTATCTTGGCTTCACTTACCGCTTTCTTGGCCTCTAAGCTACTGTATACCTTTTTAAGTTTTCTTCATTCTTATAAATGTATAATAAGTTATAGGT
Organism: Zingiber zerumbet; assembly: GCA_037833815.1. Classification (NCBI taxonomy): domain Eukaryota; kingdom Viridiplantae; phylum Streptophyta; class Magnoliopsida; order Zingiberales; family Zingiberaceae; genus Zingiber; species Zingiber zerumbet. Next base: position 19,409,585 of record JBBMJZ010413116.1, on the reverse strand, counting down.
TGTTCATTTTTACTCCACTTTCTACTTGGTGGTGCATGTCTTTTTAACTCACCAAGTATGCTCTTGGTCAGCATTTTCAAATTTAGCATCATCTTATCCATGCCATATTTGAGCCGCTATGTATTTTTCTTAATACCTGTGCTCCTACCCTCTTTTTAAATATACTTTGCATTCCGTCATTTAACTTCCACTAATTGATATTAGGAGTCATGCACATCTTCCTTATATTATGCTTGAGGCGCATATCTAACATTACTAACCTATGTTGACATTGTAATCTTTACGAATTTTTTTATCCTTCTTCCTAACCATAAGAAAGTTAATTGGTGACTTATTGTTCTCATTTTGAACTTAATCAAGTATTCTTCGTTTTTTCTTAAAAAAATATATTAGCTATTATAAGTTCATATACTATCACAAAATCTAATATAATTTTTCCTTATTCATTTCTTCTTCTAAACTCATAACCTCATGCACCCTATCATATTTCTCATTTCTTACTCCATGTCCATTTAAATCTCCTATTAAAAGCATCTCGTTTAGTGGAATTTTTTGTATTACCTCATCTAGATCTTCACAAGACCTATATTTGGTGTCTTCATCTAATCTTATTTGAGGTGTATATATGTTAATTATATTAATAGTTTATTTTGTGACCACTATCTTGAGAGTTATAATCTTATCTCCTTCCTAACTACTACTTCATCCTTTAACAAACTATTTACAACAATAGCTACTTTATTTCTTATTTTACTCTTTCATATGTATCATAACTTAAAACTTGAGTTCTCTATCATCTTTGTCTTCCCTCCTATCCATTTTATCTCTTGTAAATATAAAATATTAATTCTTTCCTAATTTTTGTATCTAGTACCTCCATTGCTTTATCGGTGAGCATTCCTATGTTTCATGTTCTAAATCTAAGACGATCAATATTTTTATAATGTTTATTTTTATCTAACTTATATATAATATGAGAACTTTTGCATATTTAATACTACGTCCACATTCTTATAGAGATGTAGCAGCTCTTGTCGAGACATTGTAATCGGCCTCTGCAAAGCATTCCTCCCCGGGAGGACCTAGCATTAGCACAACAGTTTAATGGATCCATTCATAGAACATTCATCTATATTTGATATTTGACAACCTAACATAACCCTCAAACTTTTTCATCCAAGCTTGGGATTGACATTGGCGGTTTTTTATCCTATAATATAAGTTATTCACAAATAGATCCCTACCAAATAGGAAGCCTCCTATAAATAGAAAAGTTTAAAAATAATGTAGAAATGGTAAAAATATCCTAGCATAAACTAACCTAGTTATGGAATGTCTTACAAATATTATGTGGTAGATGAAATAACATAATGTTAGTATCATTGTTTTGATGATCGATATTATATCTTTGAATTCGGAATGCATGTCTACTTATATATGAGACCACATGTTGTAAATGCATTATGTGATGCCTCAACCACTATTCTTTGCTTATGCTTCTTAATACCTTAAAGCATAATAAACTAATACTATTGAATAACTTATACCTTCATGTTAACATGAAAGTTCACAATAACATTGTGCAATCATTTAAAAAGTAACACATTTGAATTGTACACATAGCTATTAAGTAGTATATTCAAAGCGAGGATTATGAGAGAAATATAAAAGGAAAAAATGTTATTAGATAAAGGATAACCAAATATAAATAGGTAGGGTGATCAGAAAAGTGTTATCCAATCCATGATTTGATGGCTCCCCACTTTTATTCGTCAGCAGGTCATGATCATAAAAGGATGATTTTATATGTGGTGTTCATCACTTTTTCTACCATCCCTAATTCTGCAGCAAGAACTTACCTGATAAGTGTTTCTTCTTCCTTGCCTTGAGCAGATCTAGTCGATGCACATCATCAAGATGTTTGTGTTAATATCATACAGGTTGGAGAGTTATTTATATTATATACACATTTTGTGAAATTTAATTTAATTTTAGCTAATTTTTTTCTAATCAAATATGAACAAAACTTATGTGAAACTCCCTTCATAGAACTCTCCCCTACATGAAAGGCACTCAAGTGCACCCGTTTTTCAATACTGGTACACTTATTCACCAATACCATAACCCAGTTTATTATGGCAGGTTGACCTGTTCTTCAATACTCAAGTTCACCCCTAAAAAAAATAGAAAAGCTAACAAAATGACTAGAATGGACATAATATTATAGGAAAGAATAAATTAAAATTAAATTGATAAACTTCTACTCACTCCGGAAAAGGTGGTTTTCAAGACTTCCTCTAGACATGAATTCATAGACAAGAAGTCTCTGATCATCTTCAATGCAATAACCTATCAGCTTTACAAGGTTAGGATGATGTAATTGTCCAAGGAAGTTAATCTCAGCCTGCATTGCATGTATTTCGGTCAGTGAGAGTTTTCCTAGTTTATTGTAAATGCTTGGAAAAGAGAGTACTTACAACCCACTCCCTATGACCCTGGAGTGCATCAGGCTTCAGACTCTTGACAGCAACAGTAAGACCTGTGCCTGGTTTTGCAGGAGTTGTGCCATTCTCCTCTATCCATCCTTTGAAAACATATCCAAATCCACCCTCCCCAAGAATACTGTCTGGTCGAAAATTACCTGTAGCAGATTTCAGCTCCTGGAAAGTAAATTGAAGTAATTTTTGAGATGTTTTGTCCTCGGATGTTGCATCTTGATTATTTTCCTTCGAGAAAGCAGACTCATGAGAAGAGGCAAGTTCACGGTTGCTAGCATTTAAATATCTTGTCTCAGTTGCTGCACACAAGAAACAAATTTGAAACATTTAGTCTGTGCTTAGATGTTCAAGCTTCATATCACAATCAAAGAAACAAATATAGAGCAATAGCACTCATCTCTCTCAAAATCTTCAAAATAGCAAAGGAAATTGAAAAAGAATAATACAACTTTGTATATGATAATGAAATAATTTTATTATAAGCTTGTTTTGGAAATCAGAACTAATCACTCTTCTTTCTGAGTTTGACAAGTCTATAATTAGTTTCAAGTGGACGTTTACGGTTAATATATTTCCTGATCACGCAATTGACAAACTTAAAGTGTGGATAATTGCAAAACTTGACTATCTTGGCACAATCTTTTATATGGCTAAGGTTACTTCACTTCATTTCTTCTTTATTATAGAAGTTAGGGAAATTGTATTGATATTGTAGTATATAGAATGTGCCCATTATATGATAATTCTAAATATAAAACTCCTAAAGTGGGACTAAATTCACTGCATCAACAAGTCTATTAGCATAATACCTCTAGCACTCAAAGTTGGAGCATAAGTACTATACATGTCAATTGGTTATATGATATTAGAAAGGTTCACACACAAAAAACATAAGAGTATTCCTTCACCTCTAACTAGCCAGTACATCAACAGAAAGAGAATGATAGAAAGAGATCTCAGGAATCACTCTCAAGTGGGCTTCTCCTTAAAGCAGCACATATAACAACATATGGTATGCAGAAGAAAAGGAAGGAAAACCATTAGACCGGGAACCTAAGGATGAGAAAGAAAATGAGAAAAGACCAGAGAACGAGTATCTCAAGTGGACTTCTCACAGTAGCATTGTATACAACTGAACAGTCAAAATAGATGAAAGTGGAGAGGAAATGATCAATGAGGATCATGGGGTCATTGTGGCATATACAATAGCATGCAAATATAAAAGTTGGGAATGAAGGTGAGTAGATCTGAATGTAAAGGGAAAAAGACATAACATTGGAGAGAAAGAATGCTAGGAGGAGAGAATTCCGCTGAAGAAATAAGGAAACAAGAAGAAATTGTTGTGAGAGGAATTTGAGAACAAAGATATATGAATTTCTTAAAGAATGTAAGCAATACATGAGTCTAATTAGATGTAATAGATATGTTGGATGAGCAGATGTTTCTATTGGACCCCCCAAGGGAAGACAAGGTGACACTTGGTTACCCCAGAAGGGATCTTTATAGTCGAATTGGATCTGATTCGAGCTAGAGAAAATACTAGACAGTAAAAGACAACACCAGAACATCCATCAGAGAGAAAAAGCAACATAAATCCAATAGAGAAGCACACAAATAAAGCAGCACTCGTGGCAGCAGCAAGTAGTCTGTCAGGGTGGATCTAAGGGAGAAGCAGATGACCAAGCTAGGTGTGGCATGATAAACTGAAGGAAAGAGGCAGCGGATCTGAGTGCCAAGAGTTGGAGATGTCACAACTAGGAGCCCAATATGGTGCAAATGGCATTGAGAAGAAGAGGGTCATCATGAGTTGTGATACTTGAACACAGCATTCGCCCCCACCATACCCATGTGGAGACAACATAACACAAATGCAGATATGCAATAAGAGCCTGAGCAGTCAGACTCGCCTGTGAAAGCAAGAGGAAGAAGAAAAAAATGAAAGAAAATTACCTACCTATGACTCATGTTCTCGTGTTGTGCTGGGAAGAAGTGGAGTTCAATGGCGTCACACAAGTCTAGGAGAAGAATACAATTATGTCACATGCACTAAGGAGATTTCAGAGTTTAATGGTGTCAAATGCAATGGTGAAGTTTAATGCTCACGACACTACATGGTGAACGCAGCTCACATCAAGAGGAAGGAAGAGCACAAGCAGCAAAGTGAGAGGTGGGATTAGGGTTGGGGCATTGAGAAATAAAGGTTATAAATTAATTAGTTATGTAGGGTATATTGAATATACATTGATATGTTATATACTTTATATATAAATATAACTTATAAACTTATATAAGTTATCACTTACATATTTTATGCAATTTATAAGGTAGTAAGTTATTTCTAAAAAAAACAGAATTAATGAGTTAGCAAACACAATTCATATGTGTTCTATAAATAAAGAGTTATATAATTAAATAAACTATTGATTATATTAGGAGTTATAATAAACATAATAGCATATGAAAGTTAGTTTTTCTAATATTTGATCAAATATTAGTATTTAAATTTTTATTATAATTGTGCCTCCAAACTCATGTCTAAATTTAGAACTTTTTTAGTGAATCTGTGTCCTTATTTTTAAAAAGTCACACATCTAAATTTTGTATTCAATATGGATATAGATACTATGTCCTGAGTTCGAGTAATGTAGGTAACAAGTAAAATTAGCTCTCACTACTGTCGTGATACACACAAATGTTAAGAAACAATGAAAGAGTTTTGCATAAATGCACAACAATAGTAGATGGTTGAGGTCAGAGAGAACGCACGAGAGTAAATTTTCTCATTGTTTTTCATTGATGAACAAGCAACCTATTTATGGGCTAACGCATATCTTAAAACAACTTAATCATTACCCCACTAACTCTTCAATCATAAACATCGATTGACCTACTAACTCCTCCATCCACTAAACATTAACTCCATAATACATACATTAACCCATTAACTTCATAATATAAACATTAACCCTCTTATCCATAATACAAATATTAACCCACTAACTCCATACAAACGTTAACATCCACTAACCTTTAATCATGAACCCATTAACTCCATGACCAAGTCAACAACTACATCTATATATTATATTTTATCAACAATCCCTCATATGACAGTCTAATATGAGTTAAAATTTGAAACTCTGTGCTAAAACACCAAGTAACTTTCTAAGCTTCTGAAATGCAAGAAAACTCCGAGGCTTTGTTAGTATCTCAACAATTTGATCTCACGTCTACATTAAATAAGATTAATGACTTCATTATTTGTGAGATTCCTCAAAAAATGATATTTGACATCTATGTGTTTACTTGTGTTTACTTCGACTATGTAACACTAGATTTTTTGAAAGCTTTATTTGTTGAACTGTTGTCACAATAAATCTGAGCAGATCCATCCTCTTAAAAATACAATTCTTTAAGGATTTTCTTTAGCCAAACATCTTGGTAGGCACAAGGTGTTGCAATAACAAATTCAATTTCAATGATGATAATGCAATAATAGATTGTGTCTTTGATGACCATGAAATAGCTCTAGTCCTCAACATGAAGGCATACCCAGATGCCCCAGATGTGCTTTTTTGATCATCTAAATCTCATGCATAATCACTATTTGAGATTGTCTTTTCTCTTTTCTTGTAGAACAATCGAAACTCCTTAGTACCTTGCAAGTACTTAAAATTCTTTTTGCAACCAAGAGATGAATCTTAGACAATCTACGTGCCTACTCATCATACTTACAACATGTATTTTGTTAAGTACATTAAACTCTCCACTATCTATTTGTAAAAATGTCGTCAACCTTCTTTCCAACAATATCTTTGTTGAGCTTTACTCCAAATTCAAATGGAGTCCTTACAAGTCATCTGAATCCGGTCCAAGATTTCTTACACACACCTTTTTTGAGAGAAAAATTTATCTACAGAGAAACTTGCACTACTTCAATGCCAAGGAAGTACTCAAATTCAGTCATCATGAATTTTTTAAAATTTTCAAATATACATGTATTATTTCCTGTGTAGATTAAGTATCTACATATAAACAAACTATCAGCCATTTCCCTTCATTTTCAATGTGAAAAGGGTATGTTGATAAGGGCATTTTTGAAATCCTTCCTTCAAAAAATAAGATTCTTTACAATTATACCAAGCTCACGGGTCTTATTTTAATCCAAATAGAGCTTTCTTTAACTTATAGATTTTATGCTCATTAACAAGTTTCACATAACTAGGGGTTAATCGATAAATATCTCTTCTATTAAATCTCCATAAAGGAATGTTGACATCCAACTGAAAGATAGATCGATAAATTTAGTGTCATACTCTAAAAGTCATCTTGGTCAATTCTAGTCAACTCATAATTAGTCATCTATGTTGTTCTTTAAGGTAGCAAAAGGTGGAATCCGCCACCCTAGTGGCCCCACACGGTCGGCCCCACGACTATTTGTGAGGAGGTAAATCGGAAAGCTATAGTTCGCCAGTGCGGGGAGGGCTTTTTTTCTTCGACTTTGCCGAGATTTAAACCCTTGCCCTATGGTAACAACTACCCCGCACTAGCCAACTCAACCCTGCCCGAGAGCATCTATGTTGTTCTTCTTCTTTGAACATATGGTGACCTTTGTGATTCAATTGCAAGTAGATTTTGATCAATTATTGGAATATTATGAGTGACTTCCTCTTTTTGCTCATTTTTGTAAGTTGCTTCTCTTTCTCATCATCATCAAAACCTACAGAAATATTTTCTTTAACATCATTTGAATTCCATATCCAACTAGCTTTTTCATCAAATACTACATCACGGCTAATAACAATTTTCATGGTGGTAGAATAATATAATTGATAAGCTTTTTACGTATTACTATAACCAAGAAAATGCATTTTTCACTTTTATTGTCTAGCTTCTTTCTCTTTTCATTGGAATATGGGAATAGGCAATACACTTAAAAATCTGAAAATAACCAACCAAAGGTTTTCTTCCACTCCATGCTTCCTCTAGTGTAATATTTTGGAAAGAAAGTGTGGCTTCTATACAATACATGAATGCTCCAATTAACTACTTCTAGCCAAAAACTTTTTGAAATACTACTTGTTGTCAAAAGGCTTTTCACCATATTCATGATAGTGTAAGTTTTCCTCTAGCATATAAGTTTTCCTCTCGCATATATCAATCAGTTGTGGTGTATAGTGTGTTGTAAGCTATCATTTGATTCCATAATTCTCTCAAAAATTTATAAATTATTGTGAGTTGTATTCTCCACCACAATTTATACAAAGAACTTTAATAGGATGTTAACTTCTTTCTCAACAAGTACTTTATAGCTTATAAATGCTTCAAAAGCTTCAAATTTTTCTTGCACAAAAATTTTGCAACTAAAATCATAATAAAATATTCTTTGCTTCCATTATAACGTGGTGTTATTGGCCTACAAATATCGAAAAGGACAACTCCAATGTCGCCTCGCTTTCCAAGATTTTTTCTTATGAGAATTGATTACGGTGTTATTTGCTAACAATACATTCTTCACAAATTTGAGAAGGAATTGCAATTTGAGGAACACTAATCACCATGTCTTTTATTGCAACATTTTCAATCCGTCAAAATTTAGATAATCATAGCTAAAGTGTCATAGTCATATCTTATCCTCTAATTTTGGTGAAAAACATAAATGAGATGTAGTGTAGAGATAAAGTAGGAATGTACAATTTGTTATTATGTTAACTCATAGCTGTGAAAAGTGCATTTGCGCCTGGGTAGTAACCTAGGCGCAATACTTGAAAGAAGCGCGCTTAAGGGCGCACCTTTCGAGAGGTTAAGTCGTTAAGGCGCGCTTCAGGCGGAATTTCCCTCACCTTATTGAAGTGAAAAAAAATTTAAAGCCCAACTCATACCTTTAATTATCCTTTAAATTAATTAAGCTGTATGCATGCGACACATTTTTCTAACATGACTCTTCCTCTCCCTAGAAAATGAACATCAACCTTTAATTAGGTTGCATGCATACTACACATTTTTCTTGAGTGACTCTTCCTCTCTCCTAGAAAATGAACGTCAGCCTCCCTTGCAAACTTATTTCTCTCTGCATGGCTCCTCAATATTTGAAGTTTGATTTTAATTATGAAGATAAACTATTTCAATATTTGAATGTCAGTAAATTTTATATTTACATTATTATTTAATAGTTTATGTATTATAATTTTGTTAGTGAAATATGTTGGCAAAAATTTTCTATATATGTTTGAATTGTATAAAGTTATACCCAAAGGCCTTACTTTAGTAAGGTGTGCGCCTCAGGCCCATAGCACCTATGTATTTTTTAGCGCCTCACACCTTAAATAACTATGTGTTAACTTGACTTATTAAGCTCAACTTTGCATCTTGAATTAAACATACTCCATATCTGATTAAACAAAAGTCCCTTACCTTTACCTTTTTCTTGTAATTGACCCACACTAAGCAAATTGGTCTTTAAATCAAGCACGAAAGAACATTAGCAATAGTATAGGCGGAATTCTCTTTCATTTGGATGACACACCATGAAAAGACACTTCTTTTTTTCTTTTTTTGCAAAGCTAGTTTGATCTACACTTTACCTATGATATGTGTAACATTCAACAAGTCCACTGACTTTGTTTTATAAGTTATTAAATGATGACCTCTATGTCCTCTATCTCTTCTTTGAAAATAACTCTCTTGCCCCTGGGGAAATGGTGCGGCGCCTTCTCAGTTTCCCAGATATCTAGGAATCGAGTCTCAGCCTTGACGAATTAATGGATGAATTTCCTTTAATGGGTGGTTGAACTAAGAACATTGGGCTAATGGGTTGCCCGCTGCGAGCGCTTCCCAATTTACCCCGATGGCCGGTGGAAAACCTTCATTGGATCGATCGCCCAGGATTAGTTGGCGTAAGTTGTATACCTAATAAAGGGAAGTCCGGTGCACAAAACTCCCGCTATGTGGGGTCCTGGGGAAGGATCCTTTGTACACAGCCTTACCCTGCTTTTTGCAAGAGGTTGTTTCCAGGATTCGAACCCGTGACCTTTTGGTCACAAAGCAACAACTT
>JBBMJZ010413116.1:19359016-19381092 GCA_037833815.1 Zingiber zerumbet | reverse complement strand
TGATCCGTGTATACAATTACCTTTTATCCAATCAAGTATGATATAAACTTATCAAATGCAAAGACCAACGCTAGTAATTCTTTTTCTTTAGTGGCGTAGTTTATGAATCATCCAAGATCTTACTGGCATAATGAATGATGTGCACTTTCTTGTCCTCCCTTTGTCCCAAGATAGATCTAATGACATAATCACTTGTATCACACACGATCTCAAAGGGGAGACTCCAATCCAACGTTGGCATTATCGGGGCAATCACCAATGCCTTTTTTATACTACAAAAGGAATCTAAACAATTATGAGAAAAAAAAAAAACAAATTTAACATCCTTTATTACCAAGTGTGTTAAAGGTTTGACAACTTTAGATAAGTCCTTTATAAAGAGTTGGTAAAATCCTATGTGCCCTGAAAAACCGTTACCTATAGGATTGAAGAAGTCAAGAGTATTTTCTTTTTCATCTTTGTAAAACCAAATCAAATCAGAGTAGCAGCAGAATACAAGCAAAAGTAAAAAAAATAATAACATGATCAATTTTTTACTTAGTTCGTAGTCCGATGACTACTACTTCAAGGCTTGCGATCTTGATCGCTTTGATGGGAAATCGCTATAGATAGCTCTTTTCTAAGAACTCTTTTGGAGAAAATCCAACTTGTACAAATATAAAGGATGATAGTAACAATTCTACTATCTCCTTTAAATGAATGCAAGTATAAAAATAATATACCAATGATAAGAGTGAAGATTGAGCATAGTTGTTGGAGAGTCTCTCGGCTATCAGCACTTGCGCGTACAGTAGCAATGAGAGTGAGATGAAGGGTGAGTGTAGTCGCCTTTTACCACAATGAGAGTGAGATAAAGCAATGAGTGAATTTCATTTTCAGCTTGGACCCCGAGGTCATCTTTAATAGGCATCATTCGGTCGACTAAAAAATTATTATGTCGACTAATACTTTTCGTCGACTAAACATTCTATCCATCAACTAATCTCTGCACCCTTGATTGCTTGCTCTGATTTGATCTGTTCAATCCCATAAATTATGTTATTCTATCGACCTGATCTTCTATGCTTTCCAACTTTGATCAGTCAACTAATCCTCTCCTTCTTTGTAGGATTTTGAATCACTCTATGCTTATCCACTATGATCAATTGATAGAACATCCATGTTTAGTCAACTAAACCAATCGATCAACAAAAGTTTTATTTTTCTGTAAAATTAAGTTATCATAGTAATATAATAGTAATGATCCTACAAAATAGAGTTAGGTTTCAGATAATATGTATGAATGGGATTGACATTTATGACTGTCTAATCTCAACTTAGAAACCTCCATTAGTTTTTTCAGTTGGATCATCACTTAAGCCTTGTCCCAACTAGGACAAGACCTCACCACTCTACTCCAGGAGCTTACCTCAATTTACCCGTCAAACATCTGGTTCTTCAGACCTATTTGGACTTTTTTTCTCAGTACCTAATCGTCCTAATCCACTAAGACTTTTCCTGTAATATTAAATTAGTGTAATAGATATAAAATAGTAAAGTAAAGCAGTGTCAGTAGCATTTAAGATTCGCTAGTCTAGTCGAGCTCTCTTTGCTTGGAGTTCACTCCTCCAAGACTTCTCACCGGCTTAACCTCCAATTAGGATGTTTTTCTTACCTAACCTTCAATTACCTAACCTCCAGTTAAAACTTTTTCTTGTCAAACCTCCAGTTAGGACTAGTCACTTGGTAGACTTCTCATCCTTGGCTAACCTCTGCTTAGGTCTTTCCCTTGCCTAACCTCCAGTTAGGACTAGCCACTCAGAAAAATCATGTTCCCCAAGACAACTTCTTCTCTTACCATAAAATAACATCAATTTAGAACCAAATTGACTTCCTCACACCTTTGCAAAACTCTAAAAAGGTTAGATAAACATGTATCAAAATCAGTTTCATACATAGAAATATCATCCATAAAAATCTCCATTATGTTTTCAATCAAATATGAAAATATAGTTATCATATAATGCTAAAAAGTAGTGGGTGCATTATAGAAACCAAAGGATATTCTCCTATAAGCAAAGGTACCATATAGGCATGTAAAGGTGGTCTTCTCTTGATCATTAAGTTGTATAGAAATTTGATAAAAATCTTGAATACCCATCTATATAGCAAAAGTATGAATGCTTAAATAACTCTCAAGCATTTGATAAATAAAGGGGAGGGAAAAATATGATCTTTTCTATTTTTTTTTTAACTTTCTATAGTTAATATTGGTGCAATTAACCTCCAGGGTTTTGATATTTGACAATATATTTGTGTTTAGTTATGTTTAATCAAGGGCTGATCTAAATAGGATCTGATATTTGAAAGTGAGAAGTCTAGTCATATCAAGGTCGACTGACTAACAAAGAGAAGTCTAGTCAAGTCAAAGGTTGACTGAATGGCTAACAAGGAAAATTCCAAGTAGGACAAAGGTGAACGGATGCTTGGCAAGGGAAAACTTCTAGCAGGATATTAGGCAAGGAAAAATCTAGTCAGGTCAAGGTTAATTGAATGACTAGCAAGGGCGAGTAGTCTACCGAGTGACTAGCAAGTCCAAGCAGGTCAAGGTGATCAGATGCTTGACGAAAAAAATCCTAAGGGAGTGAGCTTTAGGTGGTGAAGTCTTGGAGAAAGTTCAAGCAAGAAGTCTAGCTAGTAGGTCGGGTAGACTTACAGGAGTGCGCCTCGATCTTCTGAAAGTGACTCTTAGGTGGTAAAGTCTTGAAGGAGTAACTCCAAGTAAAAGTTAAGCCTAGTGGGTTAAGTAGACTTATAGGATTAGGCTTCGTTGCTTGGTTGTATTTGTATGTGTGTCTTGTAGGAACCTGGGGTTGGAAGCAAGTCTAGAGAACCGGACCTGATTCGTGTCAAATCAAAAATAAGTCGGTTCAGTCAACCGATCCCAAGGATCGGTAGACCAAACAGTTCAGTCGACCGATCCTAAGGATCAGTTGATCAATCGGGTTCGGGTGACCGAGGTCAGACTCGAATAGATGATGTGGCACCTGGTTTTGTAGATCGATCCCAAGGATCGGTAGACTGATAAACTTGATAATGATGAGATCACAAATCACGAAAAACTCGATCGTGAGGATCAAGTTTATCCAGGATTGGTATACCGATAAAGTTTATCAATAGACTGAACGAGGCTTATTAAAGAAGACCTCAGGAATAGAGCCGAACATCAACTCTTCTACTACTATCTCTCTGTGCTTGAAAGAAAAGATAGCAATGCAAAGCTCTGCAATCAAGGAAGCTCCATACGGGGTGTGCTGCACTCAAGAGTTCCAAATCGGGTCACAGTATTTGTTTTTGATTAATTTACAAGCTTGTACTTCATTTTATACTCTTTGTGTTTGTTCTTGAACTATAAGACGAGTTTATCTGTCTTCAGAAAAGTTCCAGAAAGGAAACCACTAGTGTACGGCCCCCCCCAATACTTAGGCCTTGGACGTATTGACCTTTGGGGTTGGAAACTAAGTAAATCTCGCATGTTTTCTGTCTTGTGTTTTATTATTTTGTATTATACTACAATACCTTTGTAGAAAGAATGAACATATGACGAAAAGAAGAAAGCGACGAATTAATATTCACCCCCTCTATCAATCTCACCGATCCTACACATCTAACGTCGAGTCCACCTAAGTTGTCTATCCTTCGTACCCTGTATATAGTTCACTCCACTCACATTTCACGTGGAGTTTATCCAAACCTTGAGGTCTTCACAACTCCCTCAAATGCAACAAGTGGAGTTTATCCAAACCTTGAGGTCTTCCCAACTCCCTCAAATGCAACAAGCCCTCAATTTGCCATGTCATCCTTCGTGTAGTCCACCTCTTCGGTTTTCTATACTCCAATGCTTCTCATCCTGCAGTCTCTCGGATGTGTCATCCTTCTTTGATCTCATGGACCTCAAGCCATCATAACCCTTGGTCACAACAAGTATACTTGGTAGATCCTACACAACTTAGCACTTAGCACACACGTTAAATAAACACAAATCTAATTTTAAACTCTTTGTCAATCTCATCAAAATCTTTTATTGACTTAAATGCCGCGTCATGACTTTTTTTGGTCGAAAGTCATTAATGCATTTGGAGGCCTCAGATTGAAGTTAGATTGCCATCATCACTTAACTTGCTCTTCCCTCGTTCTCCCAATGCTCAATTTCCTTGCTTTTGAGGTCTCTATGCCTATCATTACTTTTGTATTTGCTAAAAGTCACTAATGCATTTGGAGGCCTTAGATTGATTACAGATCGTCTCATTTGTATTCCTTGCACTCCCTTCATTATCCCCATGCTAAATTTCCCTACTCATCATACCTCTTTGCTCATTAGTGACTTTTTGTCAAAAGTCAGTGATGGATATAAATACCTCAAATTGACTATAGATGACCCTTTTGCATTTATTTCAATCCCCTCATTATCCCCACACTATAATTCCCTGAGGCCTCTAGCCTATTAGTGACTTTTGTTTTAAAAAAAAAAAAAATCCAAAGTCACTAATACATCTGGAGGCCTCAAATTGATTGTAGGCTACCTCCTTTGAATTTCTTGCTCTCCCCTCATTCTCTGAATTTCAAATTTCCTTGCTTCATAGGCCTCTTTGCCAATCGGTGACTTTTTGTCAAAAATCATAATGCACTTTGAGGTCTCAGCAGCTTGGAGAGGTGATTTCTCCAACATCAACATCTTCATCTTCGTTGGCAATGATGGAAATCGTATCCTCGGTGTTAGAATTTCTCCCTGACATTGACTTTTCTCTATAGGCTTTAGTAGCTCAAGAGGCTCTGGTGGTGACTTGTGTCAGAGGCTCTACTGGCGATAACAATCTATCTCTTGCAGCATTAGCAACTGCTCCAGCAGTGGATTTTTCCGCCTCTTGCAGCTATAAATCTTGGTCGGCTATAATTAGGCATGAAAGAAAGCTTTGATAGAGATGCCGATTAGGAACTTCACATAAGAACACAGGCGATGTAAGGTTTTATGAACATTTCATTTTTAAGTGTGCAACCCAACTTCACAGCAGGGGGAATAAGTCACATGGTCGTGAACAATCTAGTTCCAGAACTATCCAACTGCATTCACATCTGATCTAAAATCTGGAAAGATCTTCATGGAACTACAATGACTAACCAGGCACATTTATAGACAAAAAAAAGGATTTTTTTTATGGAAAACTTGATATCGTTCCCGTGACTTGTTTCCACATTAGAATGCAATATGCTGATCGCATCGGGAGCTTTTACTTTTGCCTCCTATTTATCTTTGATGATCGTTTGGTTTTGGCTGAAGAAGCCTGCAGCAGAGGAACTGGCAGCACCGTACCCCCTCGGATATCATCTGCCTCGGCCACTTTAAGTGCCTCTTTGGCCTTAATGAAAACCATATAATCCCTTATCTGCAAAGAATCAATCAATTAATACAAACAAGAACATGGACGCCTATTAAGGCTAATCCTGTCACCAAAGAAGGGAAAATGTATATACTACCTGATCTTCTAGATCACGGATATTTTCATCCTTTAGTCTTAAAGTTGTTCTCTCCCTGAAGTATAAGAATTGATTTTATGTGGCAAGTTATAATGAGTGAAGATGCAATTTGATGTTCGTCAAGCAAACTGCAACCTCAAGTACAGATGAACTAGCAGTAAACAAGAATCAATAACAAACAGTATCTAAGACTAAGCCCCAAGTAAAATATTCCAATTCGAATAAGACTTGGGTCCACGCTAATAAATAGTTAATAGTGTAATAAATTCATCACTGACAACTAAAAACAGATCTTTAGTTACCAAGAAATCGAAGATCTTATCACCAATGGAGAATAAGTTCCACGTAGCCACAAATACTTGGATCATGCTGATGATAGGAGTAGAGACTTAATATTTTCTATATTAATAGGATGTTAGCTCCATGATAAATAAATTGACAGATTCCAAGAAATTAAAGTTCTTTCACAGCAAAATTTGCATAAAGTTCAATTGAGGATAAGATTCACGTGCCCACGACAAATAGTTGGTAACTAATGCAACTTAGTATTAGCAGATGCATCTTATCTAAAGTAGGAAAAAAGCCTATTTAAACCAATGTTAGAGTTAGGTAAAACTGAAATATAGAGCAAATCCGAGGAACCAATGGTTTGAAGTAGAGCTAAAAGCTGAATAATACAAAAGATATTTTTAAAAAGGAATCAAGAAAATAATTAAGATTGATGGACACGACACACCTATAAAAATTTTAAATATTGTTATCTATTATTTAATAAGGACATGGAACTAATTCAAATTGATGAAAATATCGTTAATGATTTTTAGTTTTTGGAATAAATTGATAATGGAATCATTAGAATGGACAAGGACCATAAGGATACTTTTTCCCTTAGTTGAATAAAATAAATGCTTCATTTGAATTTGTATTGTTTGACTTAATATGAATGTTATATGTAAAAGGTGAGAAATGGTTTTCATAATGATAAGATATCCATACAAGAAAGCTTTTGTCCATGTTAAAGCTCGTTAGACCCCCATTTGGTCCAACCGATCAAACCCAAGTCAATTGATCCATCCGATCTAGACTGGCATGCCCAACCTGCCTATCTCGCTCAACCCAACTGATCAAACCATTTAGCCTAGCTCAATTGGCCTCACCCACAACCAACCTAACCAGCTTGCCCATCCATTTAGCACAGGTTTTCGACCCGAGATGTTGGATCTCTTCAATTCAACCCAGCTTACTCCATCCAACCCATCCAATCCATCAAACTTTGCATGTTCAGTCCATTCAATTTACCTTATCCCTGGGCCCCAAACCACAGTCTGCTTTACTTGTTCATAATATATATTATTTGAACAATTAAGAAAGAATGAAAATAGATATTGTTACAATAATGAAATAGAAGAATAATGATTTTTTAGAATAGAATAGGAAAAGCCAAAAAGGTTGAGAAATCACAATTCAAAGAACCGATGTTCCTTGTTAATTTTCTAATCTAAAGCATAGACATACTTATATTCCATGAAATCATAGGGAACAGAATAGCTATTCTTAAAAACCAAATGGACCATAGGGTGTTCAAATAAAGAGGAACTTCTAAAGTTTTATGTAATCATCATGTACCACTTTAATTAAAAGAAAATTTTAAAAGATTATGGTATGAATTGTCATACTTTAAGAATTAGAGTAATAGGATGATTAAGAAATTGTACAAAAATATAATATAGCATAAATAAGAATGTTTAAGATAGACATAAGGAGTTTACTATTTGAGTGTAGCTAGTGTAATTGTGAAGGGAGAAATAGGTAGAGATGGTATGGACATGTTTAAAGGGGACAGATTTTTTAGTTGGGTTAATTGAATCAATTAGAACAAAAGTGTGAGTTCATAAGGGGCAAAAGAGACTAAAAAAAACTTTGATTAATACAATATAAATTTATTTGGGTTGCTTAGATATTACTAGTGATATAGTCATACATTTTCAATGGAGGGAGAAGATCCAAGTAGCCCATTCCAAATAGTTGGGATGTGGATGTTGCAACTAATGGATGATCAGCAGCAAAAAAAGGATTTAGTACAGAAGTAAATATTAAAGGGAAGTCAGCAGGCCATAGTTGCCGAATTTTGACAATTAGTTGATATCTGACTTGCATAATGAGCATGGTAATTAAAAGAAATAATCAACCCAATTTACTGAAAAGAAATATACCTATCTTCAATTTCCTTTAGCTTTTCTTGCCAAAGCTTCTGATTCTTCATGAGATTTGCATTAATCTAAAGCAAGAAAAATGAAAACAAGTTGGAGTACAATGAAACAGAAAGGAAAATTGAATGATGCAAAATAATATGCTTTGCGTAACAAAATAAAATTGTGAAATAGCTTACATCAGCAGCCACTTTCTTCTCCTTGGTAACATCATGAATATTATGTTGGATATCTTGCAGCTTTAAACTTACAGCCTTTTCAATGGCATCAGCAATGTACTTCTTCTTGTTTTCCTTTTCCTTTTGAACTATCGCTTCATAATACTGCAAAAATAAAATAAAGCAGAAACAAAAGAAAACCTTAAGCAATCTTTTTAGGAAAAAAAAGGGAAAAAATAGAGGGTTAATTAGACAGATGAAGTACCTGCTTTTGGCTTTCAAGTTGACTAGCTAGTAGATGTTCGTACTCATCAACAATCTGTAGCATGTTTTACATTAAGATGAAGCACATTGTTGAATTACTATACAAGCATAATAAAAGCATTTCACATTACAAATTGTGCAAACTATCATTATTGACTTAAACAGTGAAGGCAAACACTCACCATTTGGACTTTGCTGCTTAATATAGCTTCACTAATTCCAACATCATCACTGCATCCACAGTGGATGCATTTTTTGCCTGACAATCTACTATTGGAATTCAGTTTGGCAAGCTTATTGTCACTTCTGGATTGATTTAGCCGATGAACATAGTTGTCACCAACATAATCCCACACTCTTTGTGTTTCCATATCAAGAGAATAACAATGTTGAGTATCTTTCCAGTGTCTAATACCATGGCCTTCTTCGTATCTATGATAGCATGGGAAATACAGTTCACACATTTTCTTGGTAAAAGAGAATACGATGGCATGAAAACAACAATTCAAACATATACTAGCTTGGTAAAAAGAACAATCTGGACATAATGACAGAGATCAGCCACATCATGGCCGAGTTATACCTTCCACATCCAACAAAACCACAGATGACACATATCCAAAGGTTTTCTGGTGTTCCACAAATTGAGCATGTTGGCTTATCTGAATGCTTCTGACAAAAATGACAAACCTGAAAATTTAAAGATAAATTTAATTAATTTTCAACCTAAAAAGAAAATTAATATCACTAGACACAAACATTAAATACAAGTAAAAGGAATTCTTCTGATTATTAAAAATCAACACTTGGAAAAACACAGGATTCTTGCTCAATGTTGCTTGCCAATAAATAAAGGACAGTCCGGTGCACGAAGCTCTGGCAATTGTGGGTCCCAGAAAAGAGTTTATTGCATGCAGCCTTACCTTGTTTTGCAGGGGGTTGTTTCCGAGACTCAAACCCGTGACCTCTAGGTCACACGGCAACAACTTCACTGTTGCGCCAAGGGTCCTCTTCTCCTTGCCAATGGAAAACCAAAAAACAAAAAAACTAACAGCAAAATAGCAGACATGTATATACAATATCGAAATCAGGATCTTCATCGCAAGGCATGGAACCTAAAAGAAGTGGAGTTAGCATGTGATAGAGATACATGAAGCATCAGACTGCGTCTTTGACTTTGACTTCCCTTTTCTTATGCTAAAAACAATTAAACTGTCTCCTAGTTGTAACTCTTGAAGCGTCCAGAAGTTTGAACTTGCAAATCCACCAAATGTGTGAATGTAAACAAAAAGAAGATGCTTTAACTTTTCCATGTCCTTTAGTAAATGAACATCCTTGTGTTTCCCATAAAATAATGTGCATCTAAAAAACTTTCCAAGAAAACATTTACAACAAAAATCTAAATTTTCCCTTATTGAGCAAATATACAAGGAAACATTGTTCATATTCCTCTCCTTCTCTTCGTTTCCAAGCTCAACCCAAATATTGAAGCAAGGACAGACAACAATCTCCATGACAACGACACCGACAATGGAAGCTTGGTCTTTGTAGGCAATGGTAAATAACAACAGCTCCATCTTGGTGCTAGATTGGGAGCTGCTGTTTGCTAGTGAGAGAAGTGGACAAGTAGGGAAGATTGTTGTTCATGTGGGGAAATTGTGGATGTTTCAAGCGAAAGTGGTTTTCCCTTTAAATGCCTACATTTTCCATTGACTAAGCAAAAAAAAAATTATATTGTTTTGACTGTTATTTTTCGTGAAGACAAACAATGGAAAACCCAAAAGACATTTTCTGATGAAATATTTTCCACAAAATAGATAGACCCTAATCAATGCAAATAAATTAATTGGCTATTCCTTTAACCATTACATCGATTTTGTTGGGACTTTCAGTCCTCGAGTAGTCTAGTGCGACTACAAGTTTTGATGTTTAGGCAAAGAATTTAAGTTAGACCTTGCTTGGTCCATAGAAGAGAGAAGGATGGTATAGAACACCTGAGGAACAGACCAAAGGATGAGACATCGGAGGTTGCTATGCGTTTGTGTGTTAAATGTGCACAGACTTAGGTATTACACATATGGAGTACCCAATGACTCAATGTTCATGGAAGATTGGCGAAGGATGGTATGGAACACCCAAGGAACCATAGGACGAAAGTGTTAAAAGTAGTTGTGCCTGGAAGCAAAGTATGCAAGTGAAGCGAGAAGGAAGACACAGGCAGGGAGCTAGAGAGCGCAGTGCATCAAATGGATAAGAAGCTTAGCAGAAGATTATTAGAGACACACTTATAAGCAGAGCAAGGAAGATAGCATGGAAAGGGACTCGGAGGGCACTGTGCATTCAAGGGTCGAGAAGTTTGACGGGAGAAGATCTCATGGCGGAAGGCAATTGCTGGTGTAGCAGAAGACAGTTGCTGGTGAGCTGAGAGTTGAGTGAAATTGTACTTGGGTATGTGTAGAACTCAACTAAGGCAGACTAATCCATTAGATAGGGTGAAGTAAAACTAGCAGTTAACTGGGGCACTCAACTGGGGGCACTCGACTAGAGCAGTCCACTAAGAAACTGTATGTTTGTTTCTGATTGTGTAGTGGACTGACTGCACCTATAAATTGATGGCCCAATCAACTAGTGCAATTGACTAAAAAATATTTTGTATTGTGTTTCTGTTGGCCCAATCGATTGATGATTTGTGATTAGTCGACTGATGCAAGTGTCACAGAGGAATTATAGAAATCGATCGCAAGTCATGAGATTCAGTCAACACAATCAACTAATAGTTGATTATCAGTTGTGGTTGATTATTAATCAACTCATGAAGTAGGAATTGATCACGAGCCACAAGAATCGAGAGTATTAGTCAACTGTTCGACCGTTGGAGATGTCTCAGTGGACTGATCAGTGCCATGTCAGCATGACCGTGTCAAGATTTCAATGTATGGAGGAGACTTTGAAAGGGATTCTCAAAGGCCATGAAGAAAGTACAACAGATTGATTATTACGTTGTTTTCCATTGTTATTTTGTTGAGCCATATTGTAAAACCCTAGAATTCTGTAAGAGTTTTCTCCATTTCTAGCATTTTACGAAAGAGGAGAAAGAGGATTCCAGGAGCAATCCACCTAAAGGATCATAGGTCATAGACTAGAAGCCTGGGAGTTACTGAACTACATTAAATTGCCTCTGTCAATGTGTTGTGGTATGTGCTTGTTTTATTTATGTTTTCCGCTACTAACATTGTTTTGTGACATTGAGGTCACCAGAAGAGAAAAGATTATTTTTATTTACAGGCATGTAATGTTTACACTCTCCACCTGTAGCACATATGTTCACCTCACTATCTCCATTTGGACTAACAAATTTCTTGTTTTCGATAAATTGAATGCACTAAAGATCCATCTATTCAATTTCTATATAGCCATTAATTATTTTCAAATATATCTAAACTTTTTAAAATTTTTGTATTCACCCTATCATTTCTAAAGTATATCAATTCTAATCCATTTAAAGTCTACCTATCCCATTAAACTACATGACATGGTGATGATATCACATTTTGCCATATCGACAATCAACACACATGGATACCAATGCTACCACCATTATTTTTTCCTCTTTCTCTCTCTCTCTCTCTCTCTCTCGTCAAAATCCACCAACGACCATAACGTCCTTTGTCCTCCACCACATTTCTATCACCCTCCTTTCCTCGCTTTTTTCTCTTTTATCGACCCCAACAATCATTTCCTCAATGCCAACAAACTTTCTAGAAATAATATTGAGAAGTGTTGCTCCACCCTTAACATAGACGCAAGTGTAAGGTCCCGCACGCCCGACCACAAAGGCAAAAAGGTAGGGCAGGATGGGACAATCCATAGTAACTCCTCCATGGTGCATCCAAGAGAATACTAGAATGCATCAAGTAGGCCTCACCCACAATTTGGTCACACAGATTAGCGACGTGAATGGTGACGATGATAGTGGTTAGGGGACAAGGAAGGTTGAGGTGAGCAAAGAAGATGAGGCGAGTGCTGTGGGTGTCCTGGCAAGGGAAGATGAAAATTACTTGATTTAGGTGATTCATTAAAAGAAAAATGAAAATGTGATTGCATGTGCATATGAAGACTAAATTCTGAGCATCACCCAATGATTTTTTTTCTGCACATTGACCAACTAGAAACCGCCAAAGTGACCAGTAATATTGTTCTAAATTTTTTTAATTCTTTAATTATTTTTGTCCAAAATTTTAGTATTGTTTTTTAAAATTTATCAAATGAAATTTATCCTAATAGACTACTAATCTAAATTTAGTCAATCTAATTGACATGTTTTAATGCCTTGTTGCAGCTGTCAATCTGAATCGGCCTCTGCTTTTAGCATGCCTTTACCACCTAAGAATGAGGTTCCAAGAACTTGGACATGCTTAGAAACTGAAGCTTCAAACTTCATCATGCTTTATGATTATCACTTGCACAATCTGAACGCTTCCTCTCGTAGAATACATGTTTACACAACTTAACCCTCTTACACCTAGGAGGCGTGCACTCTAAAAGGTTGGCCAAAGAAAATATGCTAAAAACAAGAGAAAAAACTTAATTTAGACATGTGAAGATGGAAATTAAATTGTTGATGTGGTCTATAACTTATCATCCACTAAAATTGTAATAATATCACTAAGATAGAAGTGTAAACGTCCTAGCAACAGTTTCTGAAGATAGAAGTCACAAACTTAGATCCCTATACCTTAACTTATATGTATCTAACATTCTAGCTATCAAATCTGCTCTAATTAACTAGTGCTAAATAGTAATATCTATCATGGTATTATAACAGATTATAAAAGTTTGTTAGCTGTGTAAATCATAACTCTGACTGCGATTCGGTATAGAGTTAGAGGAATTTAAGTTGGGCAGAGATCAATCCAATTGTGGTTAGGTAGAGCCGTATTTACCTAAACTAGCCTAAGTTGAGCTGAGGCTAATGAGGTGGGAATGTGTTGCGTTCAACTCACGCAAACTGCAAGTGGTTCAGTCAAAGCTGGGTTTACTAGTTATAGTTGAGGAATTTGGGTAAAGGGGTGAATTACTATAGGGATATGAGGTGAGGAGGTTGAGGGGTTACAATTGGGATGAGGAAATGTCAGGCAAATGGTGGAAGTGAGATCATAGGATGTCTGAGTTGGAGAAAACTGTATTGTCTATCACATAATCCCAGAATTCTTAATGGTTGAAATTCCTCTCGTCTTGTAGGTTCTAAGGACTCACTTTGACACACTTCCACGTGTCACATAATCATCAAAGAATCAATTTGTTTCCTGTTGCAACAGTTCCCTCTACTTGTTCATGTGTCCAGTTACACTGACTCATCACTCACCCTAGTTGGACTTTCTGTGCGTTTGCTTGATTAGGGGTCTGAGAACTTATGTGCAATTTCTTAAGATGCCTTTTGAGACCCTTGGTCTTCCTAGATTTAAAAAACATATGTTCTTTTCTTTCGAGGCTCCTCTTTGGATATTTAGCTTCACTTTAAATCTGAGCATTTATGTATTTTTTTAAAGCATTTCTTAGAACTTTTAATCTTATGAAGGTTGATACCTTTTTCTTTCAATACACCTCTTTAGATTTTTTATTTCGACTAAAGGATTTGTATCTTTTTCTTTAGAATGCTTCTTTGGTCTTTGGCTTCTCTCCAACTCTAAGGATTGAGGTCCTTTCCTCAAAGTGCCTCTTGGTGGTTATAACTTTAGCACTTCGCAGCCTAAATTCAACTTTACCTGTGAATTCACCATAGGTTAGCTCACCTCTTAGTTCGCTTGATCAGAACTCTTGATACAAGAACCATCTCAACTACTCAAACTTTCTATTTATCCATCATTAACAATAAAAGAAACTTAAGTCACCTCATGATATTTTAATTGAACGTATTTCTTCAAATGCAAAATTTCCATTACATTTAGCTTATATAAAGGTTACATTTTAAAATTAGAAAAGAAAGCTACTATAAAAGCAGAAATCCCATCTTAGGGCCAAATGTCAAATTGACCCTAAATGAAGAACTTCCTCATTGGCAAGATTCTTGAGGATCTCCTTTCCTTCCATTTTACTAGCTTGAAGGTTCCTAGTTGAACCTCCACTCTCAAAGATATGGGCCATCCTAGTTAAGCGTCATCTTCCCCTATTTCGTAACCAACTTGGCTACATTCTTCTTTGTGAGTGTTCTCCCTAAAACATTCAATTTTGATATGCCAAAGCCTCATTTAACAGAAGCAAAAGTCTATATCAATCAGTGTGGACCTGCAATTATAAACCCTTGCCACAAGTTTCTTATATTGCATTATACGGCAACAGCACCAAGTGTGATCCCGATCTAACTCAAAGAGATCCAACTCATATGCAAAATGTTCATTACTTTTAGCTTATACAAAGCTTACATTTTCAAATTGGAACATAAAACAACTATAAAAGCAGCAATCTCAACTTAGGCCCTAATGCCAAATTAATCCTAATGAAAAACTTCCTCAAATTGACAAAATTTTCCTTTCCTTCCATTCTACTAGCTTGAAGTTTCCTAGCTGAATCTCCACTCTCAAAGATATAGACCCTCCTAGTTACGCGTCATCTTCTCCTATTCCGTATTCGACTTGCCTACATTCTTCTTTGTGCTGAATGTTGTACCTGAAACATTCAATTTTGATATGCCAAAGTCTACAACAACAATTAAACCTTATCCCACTAGGTGGAGTCAACTATATGGATCTTTTATGTCATTGAACTCTATCCCTTATTAAATCATTATCTATATTCAAATAAATTTTAATAGTTGCTAACCAAGCATTCTTTGGTCTTCCTCGTTTAATATGCGTATTTGTCATAATTTCACATTGCCTAATGGAGCATTTATTGATCATCTAAGTACTTATCTTTACCATCTTAAACGTGTCTCCCGAAATTCTTCCCCAATGGGTGCAAGTCTAACTTTCTCTCTAATGTTTTCATTTCTCATTCTATCCATCCTTCTATGTCTGCACATCCACCTTAACATCCTCATTTCTATGACTCATCTTTTGCTCATGTGCTCGAGTCACAACCCTAACATTCAACTTCATATATCATAGCAAGTATAATTGTTATTTTGTAATTTTTTAAGTTTTACAGGTACTTTATGACCACCAAGAATACCTGACGCTCTCCTCCATTTTAACCATCCCTCTTGTACTTTATATAAGACATCTCTCAACCCCTCCATTATATTGCACAGATGATTCACTCTTTAAATTTTAGAGGCACTTTATGATCACAAAGAACGTCTAATGCTCTCCTCCATTTAAACAATTTTGTTTGTATTGTAAGATCTCTCAACCCCTCCATGTTGTTGCACATATGATACTAAATAGTTAAAGCTCTAGTTCATCATCTCCTATCTTAGCAATTGTCTTATTAAGTCTAATATTATTAAACTTAAATTTCAAATATCCTACCTTTACTAAACCTAAAATCATTCACTTCCCGTGTTTCCTATCAAGATTCAAATTTAGGATTTACTCTTTTATGTGTTTCATCTACCAAAATAATATCATCATCTGCAAACAATATGCGTCATAGTAACATGTCTTGGATGTGTCAAGTGAATTCATCCATGATTGGCATAAAAAATTAGAGATTTAAAGTTGATAGTTGATGTAAACCTACCTTTATAAGAAACAGTTCAGTTAATCTGTCCATAATTATTTCATTATACGCTACACTAATACCTTTTTTTCTAGAATTTTCCACATAACTTTTCTCGAGACTTTATTATGAACTTTTTTTTTTGTAGGTCGACGAATATCATATGTAAGTCTTGTTTTGTTTCCGATATTTTTCAATTAGTTGTCTAAGAAGATATATAATTCAATTCTCCACCTTCCAAGCATAAATTCAAATTGATTTTCAGTCACCATAATTTCTTTCCTTAGTTTTTCTTCTATTTTTTTCACTAAAGTTTCATGGTATGACTCATTAACTTAATATCCCTATGATTTGCACAATTTTGTACATCTCCTTTATTTTTAGATAGGGGATAAAGTACTTACCCTTTATTGATAAGGCAGTTTTTTCATTTTCAATATCAGATTAAATAACTTTATAAGTCATTCAATATTTTGCCTCCCAGGCATTTTTATACCTCTATCAGAATATCAATTGTTCAACTATTTTTCTATTTTGCATCTCATTTAAAGTATATTCTACTTCTGAAGTTTGAATTCTATGATAAAAATTTAAATTTCTATATTCATATGACATACTTAAATTACCTAAGTTAGGTTGATCATTTAAATGTTTATTAAAAAGTTGATGAAAGTACATTTTCTATCGGTCTTTTATTTCATCATCATTCACTAGTGCCCTATTGCATTCATCTTTAATGCATCTTATTTGATAAGATCTCTTGTCTTCTCTTTTACTTTAGCTATTCTATAAATGTCTTTTTCTCCTTTTTTTTATCCAATTGTCAATATAAATATTCAAAAGTTTTATTGTTTGCTTCACCCACCGCATTCTTTGTAAGTGTATAATAACTTATAAACTATTCGTTTTGCCTTCACTTTCTTCTGTACTTTCTTGTTCCACCACTAAGATTCTTTAACTAAGTAGTGCACGTCCTTTTGACTTACAAAGTACACTCTTGGCTACCATCAACTTTAATATCATCTTATTCGATGTTGTATTTAAGTCGCCATATATTTCTTCTAATAGTTGTAATCCTACCCTCTCTTTAAATATACTTTGCTTTTTGTCCTTTAACTTTCAGCACTTGATTCTAGGAGTCATGTATGCTTTCCTTTTATTGATACTATACTTGAGGTGCATATCGAATACTACTAACCATGGATGGTTAAGTTTTCTCTAAATATGATTGACAATCTTTATAAATTTTTCTATCCTTCTTTCTAATCATAAGAAAGTCAATTTACGACTTATTGTTCCCACTTTTGAACATAACCAAGTGTTCTTCTCTTTTCTTGAAAAACGTATTAGCATTTATAAGTTCATATGCTATTGCAAAATCAAATATAATTTTTCCTCCTCCATTTCTTATTCTAAAATCATATCCCTAATGCACCCTATCAAATTCATCATTTCTTACTCCATTTAGATTTCCTCCTATTAAAATCATTTAGTATGACATAATTTTTTTGTACTACCTCATCTAGGTCTTTCCAAAATCTATATTTGATGCATTAATAGTTTTTTTTTTGTCACCACTAGCTTGAGATTTATAATCTTATCCGCTTTCTAGCTACTCCTACTTCATCATTTA
Source organism: Zingiber zerumbet (assembly GCA_037833815.1). NCBI lineage: Eukaryota > Viridiplantae > Streptophyta > Magnoliopsida > Zingiberales > Zingiberaceae > Zingiber > Zingiber zerumbet. The sequence goes on along the minus strand of JBBMJZ010413116.1, from coordinate 19,363,654 downwards.
ACGAACTTATCTATAACAATATATACAATATTTTTTGTTTTACTCCTTGTATATCATAACTTAAAACTTGAGTTCTCTAACATCTTTGTCTTCTCTCCTACCGATTTTATTTTTTGTAAATACAAAATATTAATTTTTCTCCTAATCATCATATTTACTACATTCATTGTTTTACTAATGAGTGTTTATATGTTCCATGTTTCAAATCTAAGACAATCGATATCCCTATAATGTTTGTTTTTATCCAACCTATTATGTGAAAACTCTTAAATATTTAATACTGCACTCAAGCTCTCATGAAGATGCAGTGGTCCTTTCTGAGATGTTACAATTGGACCATGCAACGCATTCCCTTCGAGGAACAACCTAACATACGTACAATAGTTTGATGGATTCATTCATAGAACATTCACCTGTGTTCGACATTGGCTGACAACCTAATACAACCCTCAACCTTTTTTATTTGGACTTGGGACAGACATCAGCCAAGCTTATATTTACATTTTACGACAACAACACTAAGTGTGATCACAATCTAACTTGAAGAGATCCAAATTCACTCAATCTCTAATCTACCTCTTATTGTGCAAAATTCACCATTTTATAAGATGAAGCTACTACTTTAATTCGAATGACTACTTATGATTCAAAAACCAAGTTGAATGGCAATTCCCCAATCGTGGACCTTAAGGTAGTCCAATAAAACCAAAGTAGTCTTAAAATTTCTTCTGCCCAGATGGTGCAAAAGTCAGCCGCCCGCTTTCTTAGTCTAAGCAGTAGTATCCACTAAGATCATTATAACGGCTAACCTTTGTTGTTATGATGTGATTACCATACATGTCTTCGTGAACTTTAAACCTCACTAAAAGACTCTCTTCTGAATGAAAGCACATCAGCTAAGGCGGGAAATGACTTTTATATATAATTCCATTAATAAATGTATATAGATGAGATCTATATAGATGAGATCTATATAATTCCTTATCCTTTAGTCAACTTCCCGAGCTACAAACAACCACATATCTCTTACATCTACTATATGGACTCCTACACTTACTTTCAACTTAGTACTCTGAACTAGTGCATCCTCTGCAAATACTTTCTCTACATGTTATTGTATCGATTTTTAAGCAAGCATCAACCTTTGTGTTATTGGTCTTTATAATGTGCTAAATATTAGAACAACTAGAAATGTCCCCTCTAGAACCTCAAGTCATCGTGGTTGCTATTAACTCCCCTTGTGCCTGATGCATCCCTAGCTGTGAGTCATTGAATAATTGCATTATATAGGTGAATATTTGTCGATTCAGTGATCAGCTCATTATCAAAGTCTTTGTCTCATTGTTAGTGATTGTGAACTAAAGCTTTAAATGATTTCTTTACCGAATTCCCTTTGAAGCTGAGTATATTTGTAAAAAACTGATGTAAACATATATATCTCTGTACCTTAACTTGTACATAACTATAAGATTGGCTCTGGTAAACTAGTGTTAAATAGTGACTATCACAGGAAGTGATGAGTCAAATGCAACATAACTCAATTGTTCATCATGCAATAATCTTGTTGCAGCAATTCTACACATACTTCCAATAAAACAAAATCCGTACTCAAAATCAATAAAATTTCAGCTTGGCCATAAGGACTAGTACACATTTTCCTATGGAGAAAAACTAATTGTAATACCTAAGAAACTACAAGAATATGTGCAACCTAATAATTAGTAGAAACAAAGATAAAGCTCATACCAACTCATTACTGAGATTTGTATTCAAAGAACTAATAACTGAAGACCAATTAGTATGCAGGAAGAACTTACTGAACATGAGGAATTAACCCACTTTGAAATGCAAGAGCATTGAAAAGAGTGGTCACAAGTTGTTGCAATAATGCCACTGATGTCTTGGTCTAATCTCTCTAGAAAAAATATGCAAAAAATCAAAAATAAAATCAAAACTAGCAAAACATAAGTTAGTAGGTAACTTTAACTTCAGGATACATAATCTAGTATAATAATTGTTAAAAATGGCTAGTCAATATATCTATCACTTTAGGAGTACAAAAAGATTTGTGCAAAACTCTAATTTGTGACAAAAACATCAACAAACTCAAGCTTTCTGAGAAAATAAATAGACATTTAGTGTTTTTCTTGGACAATTAAATGCAGATGAGGACATCTGAAGAACAATGTGAGCATTTAAAACTTGAGGCAACACAAATTCAATTAGGGGCATAAAAAACAGTGAGGCACACTTTAAAAAAAACTCAAAGGCACAATCAATGTGTTAGGAGAGCAGAAATAACTTTGTCCCTCAAGCACATGAACTTTTGGATTACAAACAACTACTCTAATTTTCATCACCAACCTGCAAGTGATTCTGAAAGTAATTTAGTTGAGGCAAGGAGGAAGAAAATGACAATCCTTTTAATTACCACTCATTTTCATCTTGCGTTATTTGATCTCTATGTGTTACCAATGAGTGCCAAGTATACTGATGTTTTGGAGGAAAGTTTGATTTGACAAAACAATTTGTTAAGGGATTTTGGTTGCTGAGTGTTGGTAATCACTTTTTCCCCTTTGGAAAATATTTCCTGTGCAAGGTCAACAGTCCCATAATGGGTATAAAATGACATTTGAAGTTTTCTCTTGAGTTTATGAAACATCACATATATGAAAAAAAGAAACACAAATCCATGAGACAGCATATGACACACTTATCAATTGGATCCAGATTGTGTTGCTCTTCATAGTATTTTAGGAAGGGTGAAAGAGAAGGAAAAAAAATAAAGCATAGTGTGGTCAAGGATTATAATAATAGAAAATTTAATTTAGTTATGTAATTCACACTGTTTTTTGTTTTACCCTTCCAACAATTTGAACATTGATTCACTTCATGGATCATATAATTTTTCCTTGTCCTAGTCACTAGTAATTGTCCTTTTTGTTGGAAGAAACTGTTGTCGTCACCTCCCTCCAAGTATCATGACTTGGATAACATCCTCATGCCCATGAACTAGCCTATCATTACTAATTTTGCTATTGATAATTTTCAAACTTCTTATGTTGACTACTCTGTGAAAGTGAGAGGTGTTCCTGTGCCCTCAGTTGGTAAACTTACCTTGTGGATCCATATAACTAAGTAGATGATAATATATTTTTTTTCTTGATGTCACAGTGGTTAGTCTTTTAGTATATATTAAAAAAAGTACAGCATATGTTGCAATTTATCCATCTAATATAATAGGGGCATTTAAGCAACAAATATTATTAAAAAAAAATTGGTTGACAAAGAAATTCAATAATCTCTATGTATATCCATTCAAGGGGACATGTCTAATTGGGGTTGTCTAGTGAAGGCAGGGGTTGATTGAAAAAATATTGATAATAAAATTTTTCTAAAAAAATCACTAGCGCTAATTTTCCTTCTAAAAAAATACTTTTGTGTTTGTTTATGTTTGTGTTTGTTTGTGTGTGTGTGTGTGTTTGTGTCTGTGTTTGTTTGGGTATGTTGTGTTTGTTTGGTTATGTTTGTGTTTGTATCTGTGCTTCATTATCGAATATTTTGCTGCATATTAATCTAATTGTAGACAAACACAAATGTGGAAAGCACGTTTAAGCGTATTCAACCCCAGCATCCAATCTACATCTAGGATCACAAGGAGCACTAACTTAGAAACAAGAGGGTCATTCTGGTGAAGGTTGTTTGGCAACATCACTCTGATTTGGAGGCTATTTGGTAGCGTGAGGAAGAAATGCAAGAACCATTTCTCACCTTTTTCCTTCAAGTACTCCACTAAATTTGGAGAACCAAATTTCTTTTTAGGTATGTAAGATGTTACGTTATGGAAAAATTCAAAGGTCCTATTTATGAATCCTAAAGTACTTGGACCTTTTAGCAAAAATGTAAAAAAATTATAACAAAACCTTTCTCTTTTCCTTATGTTGCTGCACACGCTGTTGTCGACACTGCCACCACCACACATAGTCCCTGTCGTCGAACACCTCCGTCGTTGATGTGTGTGATTCATACCTATATTTTCAGTCATATTTTGCAAGCATTTACTACATTACATGAGCATATTTGCATAAACTTCTAGCATTTGCATTCATTTCATCATTTTAGTTCGGATGACTACAGTTTGTACTTTGTATTGATAGGAAGTGGAGATTGTGGAGATTGGAGCAAATTTGGAGACAAAAACCCAAAGGAATATATGCATTGCAACCAAGGTTTAAAATCTCGACCTGTGCCGAGGTTTGGTCCTAGACCGAAATGATACAGTTTCGATATCGTATCATGCCGTGCCAATACGGTTTCAGTATTTTTTTATTTATATATAGTAATTATTAGATAAATATATTTATTGTGTATAATTTAAAAATAAGTTGTATATTGGTTTTATATAAGTTCTTCATTATTAAACAACTTAATATTGTTAGAAAAAATAATTAAATATAATTTTTTTAAAGAAAGTTGATCTATTAATAACTCGAATTAAATAATCATAATTATATAAATTAATACAAAATACTATTTTATATATAATAATAATATAAATTAACTATTTATTTATTTAATAATTTAAATAATATATATTTAAAATAGGAAAAAAAAATTACAATATCAATTAAACATTAA
>JBBMJZ010413116.1:19269197-19287259 GCA_037833815.1 Zingiber zerumbet | reverse complement strand
CTGATATTGTATTATCTGATCTAGTAGGGCCGGATAGTTTTTTACCCAAATAACCGAACCAACCCGACCCGTGATCATCCCTAGTCATTATAGTAATCTCAATTTTTCTATGCCTTTGACTTTTCTTCCTTGTGAGAATGAGAGATCCGATGGGAGCAGCATCGACCCCGAGGCGGCGATGGCCGAACCTACTGCCCCTCGTCGTGGGCCTCGTCGTCATCGCCGAAGTTGTCTTCCTCGTCCGCCTCGACATCGCCAAGAACGCCAGCATGGTCCAACACTGGACCACCACCTTCCAGTTCCCTTCCACCACCGCCGCCTTTGAGGGCTCCTTGGCATCGTCCTTCCCTTCCTTTAACGGTTCCCTTCAAGAAGAAGCTGCTGATGGCGAGGACGAAGGGCGATGCGAGGATTGGTTGGAGAGAGAGGACGCCATCCCGTATTCAAGAAGTTTCACCACCGATCCGATCATCGTCTCTGGTGGCGAAAAGCAGGTTTTTTCGAATCAATTTTTGTAATTATTTTTAAAATTTGCTTGTCCAGATTATCAGAAAGATCGATTTTTTCTGGCTTTGACGAGTAGGAGGGATCGTTTTTGTCCCTTGTTTGTTGATTCAGGTCACATAGTGACAATCTTCACTTTCGAAACAAGAAGTGTTTTGTTGATAGCTAGAAATGTTTTTAATACCCATAAGAGAAGCTCAAGTTTGTATACTCGAGCAGTCCAGCTCACTTTTACTCCAGAGGATTTGTTGCAAACCATTCACTAAGCAACAGGATCCATCATTTGTTCACTAGCCTATATGACATGTAATATATACTCCTTTATTAAAGTAACTTTGATCAAGCAAATAATGTGTTGGAGTCATTAGAAGCTATGCAATAGCCATTTTTAGCAATTAAGGAGAAGAGATAACAAAATGTATTACGAAGTCAAATGCTTCACAGTTAAAAAAACAAAGTGAGTATGAGATATAATCATGCAACTGTAACATACTAACAGCATATTAAAATGGATCTATTCTTTTGCTAGCCAATGTTTTGGAGTTAAAGCATGAAGTATTTGTTTCTACCTTTGTTCCTGGTGCTTCAGCAAAGATTTGTTTAATCTGCTACTCAGAATTACACCATTTCCTTCCTGCCTTCCTGTTGCTTATTGAAAAGATTCTAAAATCTCATACTTCAGCAATCAACAGGAAATGACAACCTAGTCCATCTTTAACTAAAATTTGGTTAGATATTTTACTGCTACAAATTATTATTGAAATGGTAGTAATGCAGAGTAAATTGACACTCCTGTGACCATTGGCCTGCCAATTGACTAACATGTGGTAACATTCCCAGAAGCTTGTTGTCTAGCCTTGGCATCTGGTGAAAAATGCATAAAATCTACTGAGCATAGGTGTTTGCTGTATTTGTTGTTTGCAAGGGCAGAGCCACGTTCAAGACTGTCCGGGCGGTAGCCCAGGGGCCTAGTGGCGTTCAGCAAGGGATTTAAAAAAACGCAAAAGAAAGGGGAAGCAGCCCGGGGTGATAGTGTCGACATTTGTAGCCCACTGCCCAGGATCAGCCTGGTTAGATCACCCGGGCTGGCTCAGCCATTGGTTGTTTGCGAGTATTTAAGGATGAAAACAAGTGGCGCATTAGTAAGTCGGGGCTAATTGAGAGAAAAAAAAAATCAAATACAGATGAAGAGTGAAAATTGATTGAAATTTCCCCTAAAGAAATTATACTAAGCATGAAAATTCTATGACTTTACCAATGAAAAGGCAACCAAATTCTCAACTGTTTGAAGACAGATCCTAAAATGACAAAAAAGAAATTTGATTAATTGTATAAAAAATTAGGAATTATTATTGTGCCATTATATTTGAAGTTCTTTTTAGAGATTTATTATCTTTAATGAAACATTATGCACTTGAACTGCCAAAAGTTACTTGCACGTTGTTTGAAGTCTGTTATAGTTAAATCAGATGATATGGGTTCAATTGGATTAATCTTGATCACATATAGTGTATTTTCTGATTACAGGGAAAGAGATCTTTTCATATCAAAATCATTGTGATAATCAATGCACTGCTTTTTGCTTCCTTCAAAAGCCTACAAGTCATCATAATTAATTTTCTCTAAATAGTTTGCAAAATATCTTCTTTGAAAATTTGTCAAAAGTTTTTGAGATTTACTTCTTTGAAAGTAAAAGAAAAAGACTTTCTCTATAATTTAATTTGTTGAGCACGTGATGGAACCCATTCCATCTAAAATGATTGGCCATTTGGTGGGGGTCATATCACTACACCCTACATCACTGCACTTATTAAGACCACACTTGTCCTTAAAGAATTTAGGTATGCAGTACTTGGCTTCAACACACTCCTAATGTTTATCATTGTTCTCAGTTTCACTCACTTGTGTGTTCATCACGATTCATACATGTATGTTTGACTCACATTATAAACCATCACGCTTATCCGTGTGAGACCATGGACGTGGAGCTTGCCCACTTCAACTATTGCCCTCATACTCATCATAGCTTAAAATACACATGTCCCTCTTTGTCTCTAATACCATGTTGAAGGCATAAATGGAGTCTGATCCATCATAAAATGATAGTCACTCGTGTGGGAACATCACTGCAATGCAAGCACACCATATACCCTAAGTTATCCATGTTCAACTATTGACATCCAGCACCCTAGCTTAGACAAACTCCAATAGCCTTATTGGTTTTATGGAAATCTTAAACATCTTATAATGTTGCATGGTATCTAGGTATGCTTTCTGTTTTTATATTTGTTTTTCTGGTATGTATCAATTAGTATCTTTTCCTTTCATATCTACAGGATTGGAGTACATGCTCTGTTGGATGCCAATTTGGACATGTATTAGATCGGACACCTGATGCTACATTTAACTTACCTCGAACCCCCTTGATAGCTAGTGTACATCGGTCGATGGAATCATCAAAGTACTATATGGAAAACCAGATTGAAGTGGCACGAGGGTGGGTAAGCATAATCCATGCAGCAAGTCTCCTATTTGCATGAGATGTAAAATGTAAAGGTATTTTGTGGTTGATCTGGGACTGTAGAGGTGATTATTTCTGAATTTCATATTCATATTATCAATCATAGTTTTGAAACTTGGGCTTCCACCTCCAGAAGAATATGTTGTCTACTCCACGGGTAGTGGCATATTAAATTCTTTTTTTTAAAAATCAGTTTCAGCAGCATCTGATAATATATCACTTGGTATGTAGTGTTCATACTGGTTCTGATCACTGGTAACATTCTTTGGAATACCTTTATTTGATTATCTCAAATATAGAATCAGTTTTTTGGTGTATGAAATTGTGGTCGGTCATAACTCATAAATATGAGTTTTAGATGTATTTTGCCTTCTATAAAAGCTAATCTTCTTCTACCTACTGTTGTAAAATTTTTGGCAGCATGATATAGATATCAATGTTTCCCTTTCCCTCAAAAAGTTGAGTATATTTATGGCAGATTTCTCAAAGGTCACATCTGATTTTGAGTTTTTCCCAAGAATGAATCCTACTCTCAGAATGCTGAAATGACCCACCTTTTTTCCCAAATATTTAAAATACCACTGGTTTGGTGAACTGAACCCTTCTCTTTTCCAATAATTGACAAAATTATTTTGGAAAAATTTATACAAGTGAATTCAAGAGGACTAGAGGTAGGCCTATTTTTATTTATCTATTTATTTATTTAGTTGGAATGCCCTATTAAGTTGTGGCCATAGATTCTTTGATGTCCCAAAATCATGTTACTTTGGCTAGAAAATCGTACCAGAAACTTCTTGTGAAAATGTGGTGTTTAGGCATTCCTTTTAGTTGTAATGGGTCATCTTTTGGATCAACTCCACTCATCTTTTGGATCAACTCCACTTTCAACTCAAAAATGTTTGGAAGCTCTACTTGAGACTTCCAGGAAGTTTTTTGGTATGATATTCTGGCAAAATGACATGATTTGAATCATGTTGGAGTTTTTGGAATAATATTCCATCAAAGAGTTTTTGGCAAAAAATTCTTAATGATGAATTTAAGAAGAGTAGAGGCAGGCCTATTTTTATTTATTTATTTAGTTGGAATGCCCTATTAAGTTGTGGCCATAGACTCTTTGATGTCCCAAAATCATGTTACTTTGGCTAGAAAATCGTACCAGAAACTTGTGAAAATGTGGTGTTTAGGCATTCTTTTTAGTTGAAATGGGTCATCTTTTGGAAAAACTCCACTTTCAACTCAAAAATGTTTGGAAGCTCTACTTGAGACTTCCAGGAAGCTTTTTGGTATGATATTCTGGCAAAATGACATGCTTTGAATCATGTTGGAGTTTTTGGAATAATATTCCATCAAAGAGTTTTTGGCAAAAAATTCTTAATGACTCATTTCAACTCAACAATAGATTTTTTTTTTCAACTAGAAAATCATCTGAACGTTCCATATGAGACTCCAAGAATTTGATACTCTCTCTCTCTCTCTCTCTCTCTCTCTCTCTCTCTCTCTATATATATATATATATATATATCCAATATGATTATTTTTCAGGCATCAAGTTGATGGACCATTTCCAACTCAAAAATGTTTTTTTTCACTAAAACAGTTGCACACTTGACCTGAGATTCTAGGAAGCCTTTGGTTTGTGTTTCTAGTTACAATGACATGTTCTAGATTAATAAAGAGCTTTTAACAAAAATTTCTTGCTGATCTCATGACCTGTTTCATATCAAAAATCATATAGGCGCTCAACCATTTCAGAAATTGTACGAAGCCTCTAGTATATTTTAAAGTCAAAATCACACGTTTTAGGTCATCAGGGTTTTTTTTTGGGGGCAAAAACCATTGATGGTCCAGTTCAACTAAAACACCTAAATGCTCTAGATTTTGAGAAACTTCTAGTATGATTTTGTAGTTATTTGATGATCTAGGATTTTTTTTTGTTCATTCTCACGAATTGACTAGTATAATTTTTTTTCCATAACAAGTATATTTTTGCCGTCTTAAGTAATTGGAAAATATGGATGTAGTGCACCAAATTGGGTAGTTTTGTATGCAAAAAAAAAAAGAAGGTGCATTGCTTGGGCAAAAATAAAGTAGATTCACCATTTGGGGATCTGTGTGTTCTTGTTAAATAACACTCTTTGGTTATAGTAGTGCATGAATCATTAATTTTCAGTGTGTACTTTCAATCTGAAACTGAGACTCTTTCTTTCATGTCAGGAGAGGTTATGACATTCTAATGACTACCAGTCTGTCATCAGATGTCCCAGTTGGATACTTCTCGTGGGCAGAATACGATATCATGGCTCCTATGCATCCAAAAACTGAGAAAGCCCATGCAGCTGCCTTTATTTCCAATTGTGGTGCCCGTAATTTCCGTCTACAGGCTCTCGAAATGCTTGAAAATTTCGGTATACAGATTGATTCTTATGGTGCTTGTCATAAAAATCGAGATGAAAAGGGTATGTTAAGAACCTTCCTATTTGCTGAACTGCTTATGTTATGGTACCATGCATTACAATGATCTGGCTTATACAACAAAAGAAAACATGCAACTGAATAAATTACAGCTGGATGATTGCACCATATATAGAAGAGCCTGATTACACCATATGCAGATGAGCCAAACACAATTGTGAATAGATAAGCAATGGTAGGCTAAAAGCCTAAAACCATTATTCTAACATTTCTGGATCCTGATCAAGTTGGAGAAACTAATATCAATCATGTCTAGCTTGTCAAGTAAAACAGAAAAAAAAGAACAAATAAATAAAGCCTAGTTAAGAGGTTTGTGTTCAATCCTAAATAGTGGGAGGGCATATCATGTGTGTGTAGCTTCTTTTTCTTCTTTTGCTTATGCGTATCATTGTGAAGCTACTCTGATGTTTCTAAATTAAAACCAGAAGAACTGAATATTATCTTGAGAGCCTTTATAGTATTATTATGAATCCACTTAAGATAAATTGTAACTACTGTAATCTCCATAATCCGTAATCATAGAGTAATATTTGAGGACGGTCAAGCATTTTTTGAAAATTAGATTTTTTCATCTGTCTTTGAAAAATGAAAACATAATCTTAGCACATAGTCTTTCATTTTAAATTCTTTATGAATGATATCTAAATTTGATGGTTTTGTGGTGAAAGATGTTAATTGATTCTTGAATTAATACCTTCATTCTTTTTCCCTTATTAGTGGACAAGGTTGAAGCATTGAAACGCTACAAATTTAGTTTGGCATTTGAGAACTCTAATGAGGAGGACTATGTTACAGAAAAATTCTTCCAGTCCCTTGTTGCAGGTATTGTTACTTTCTACTTTAAAATTTTCCAATGAGTTATTTCTGTTAACTTTTATGTAGATTCGTGTGAATATTTGTGACTTCTGTGGTGATGAATCCCATGTGGATTTTTGTTATTTGTTCAAAGTGGGATTCTTTTGTTGACACAGCTGTGGCAATTAAGTTACTGAAACACGATGGTTGTTTTGCAAGTCTAACTTCAACAGATAAATTATATATCTTTTTATAGGATTTTTTTTCCTAACAACTGCACTGATTCTATTGGTTCTACATAGTTTTTTTTTTTTGCTGCTGCAACTAATACTGCCATAAATGATTACATTGATTTAGTTAAAGCAATGTTAATTATTCTCTCAATCAACCTTTGTCCTTCGTACATAACCAACTACTATTATCACTGCAGCTAGCATGGTAGACCATTTGATTGTTTTTTTTTTCTTTACCACTTGGCACTTGCCATCCATTGGTAATGCATACATTATATCCTACATAGAGTTCAATGAAAGTACAAGATTTATGTAGCTGAACATAAACAATTGGGGCCCATAACTATTTGCTGTTTGTGCTACACTTCTTGAATATGTGGCATGCCATTCATTAACATCTTTCCTGCAATTACATTTTGACCTGTTTCGACATATGCATTAGAACGACAATCCGTTGTTCATCAATTTTGAAGAGTCCTGAACTGGAGGATTGACAATTCTTTTTTCCCTCTTACCCATATTTCTTTATGTTGACTTGCTTGCAGGAGCTATTCCTGTTGTGGTTGGTGCCCCCAATATCCAGGAGTTTGCACCTTCTCCTAGTTCTGTTTTACATATTAAAGAACTTGATGATGTTGAGTCAGTGGCTAAAACCATGAAGTTCCTTGCAACAAATCTAAATGCATATAATAAGTCAGTAAGGTACTTACAGGCACCGATTATTTTCAATATCTCTCATTTCTTTGGTGATACTTGAAATTCAGTTGGCTTTTTATTGTTGTAAAACTAAATTCATTTAAGCAAATGCATGAAGCAGCATTGAGTTCGTAACTGAAAAACTTGTTTCATGGTCAAGTGTAAGATCTCTAATGAGTTTTGGAGTAAGGTTTGGTAGTAGCTAGCACAGCATATTTTGTTCCAAGAGCAGTATGAGATCCATAGCTCAACAATAGAAATTCCTTAACAATGTAGTCTTTCAATTGGTTTTCAAGAAATCATAGAACTTCTTTTTGGTCAGAAGACTTCAAAGAATCCTTGGTTGTTTAAAAAAAAAAGTCACACAAGGAGCTCATCTCTGTTAATGAATATTCTTTTGATAAATGCCATAAGCTCTTTTGCATGGATGTTTCACTCTCACGGTTTGCAACTGAAAATTGGGAGTTTTACATTTGGACACGTTGTCTGATCTTATGAGATGAAATGCAGATATATGGGCATCTAAATGAAGAAAAAATGATAAATTTTGGACTTCTATTGCAAGGTGATTGGCATGTCAAATATCATAAATTTTCTAAAATAATATAAAGGAATTCAACTATGATATAGAAATGAGAGAATAAATAGTAACAATATTTCATTACTGGAAGTTTTTCTGTGTTTTATTTGTTTATCTTTTTTTAAAAATAAAAAATAAAATGTTTCCCCCCTATCTATACATAGTATTTTTTTCCTTATGGTTTCTATGGCTGTTCTGTCTTTTCTCTACAATCAAGCTTCTGAGTGCCATCTAATAACTTAACATGAAGACATATGCATGAGCAGAAGTTGATTGATGATTCTCAAGATTCATTATAAGTACACCTTATGCCCCTTGACTATGAAACCAAATGGCAATAGCTCTTTTTAGTTTTTTTTGGTTCCTGATTATTTCTCATGTTTCATCTTGGGTGCCTACAACTCTCCTGTTTGATACAAAATTTTCCTGTAAAGTCCGTATGCAATATCTTCATCCAAGATGTGTTATGTCATTGTGTTCCTTTGTCTTTGGTCCTTCGTATCATTGCTTGTCTCTCCAATTCCATAATTGTTTGTTGCTTGAGAGTAACCATGATATGCAATAGCTTCATCAGGTGAGAAACATATATATATTTTTTCTATTCAAAATCATAAAAAATTGCACATATCATGAATAACAACATTTATGTTAATTTTTCTCTCTTCTTTTCCCCTTTTGTTATCCATCCAAGTAAACCTTGTAGTCTTATGAATGATTCATTGTTCAGGCTGTCCATAGCGCCATCTAGATTGGATGTCCAAATAGGATACTCATCCCTTGAGAATTTGTGCAAATTTATAATTTCTTTCTTAGTTCACTTGATGTACGAAGCATTCTCAAGAGAAATGGTGTACCTTTTAGTTTAGTTATTTGGATTTCACTCCCCTCTTCAATGGTCTTGTTTTTCAGTTGGAAACACGAGGGTCCGTCTGATTCTTTCAAGGCACTTGTGGACATGGCTGCAGTTCACTCGTCATGCCGTCTATGCATTTTTCTTGCAACAAAGATCAGAGACAAGGAAGAAATGGCTACTGAGTTCCAGAAACGCCCATGCAAATGCACCACCATGTCAGGAACTGTGTACCATCTATATGTGAGAGAAAGAGGAAGATTTCATATGGAATCCGTCTTCCTAAGGTTATTAATCATCTAGCTATTAACTCATCAATGATTTTCTACTGTTACTTCTTTACACATTTCTCCCAAAGTTGTTTTCGCACATCAGTAAGGTTGCTCCCTTGTAAGAGCAAAATTGCACACATTCCAGATCCATGTCAGCCAGAATATCTTGCGCATAGGAACCACCCGCCCTTAAGTTTTTTAGATTGTGAATTACTTTTATCAACTGCATCTTGACACAATCTCTTTTGTCATTGGCAGATCAGGGATGTTGACTCTTAAAGGAATGGAATCCGCAGTGTTATCAAAGTTTAAGTCACTGAATCACACTCCTGTGTGGAGGAATGAAAGACCGAAAAGTATTCGAGGAGGAGATGACTTGAAGATTTACAGAATTTACCCGGTCGGTCTCACTCAGAGGCAAGCCTTGTACAGCTTTAAGTTTGACAGTGATGATGATTTTAGGAAACACGTAGAGAGCAATCCTTGTGCAAAATTTGAAGTTATTTTCGTATGATGAGGCCTTTTCTAATTCTCATCTCTATTAGTTTCCCAACTTTATTTGGCATAAGAATTATCTATACACAATTTTGTATGATATTGTTCAAAGATTTGTTGTGCATATTTGTTTTCATTTTGCAATCTCGGAGAAGCATGTCCTGAAGTTTTGTTTTATCATTTGCTAGCATAAAATTTTAAAGACTCTAATCACATAACCAAGAGTATCGTATACTGTCCATTGCTATGTTTTTACCGGCAGACATCTTCCCCTGGATCTCAAATTTTATTTCTTCAAATTGAATTAAATCAAGTTTTGTCATTTAAATCGAATAAATAGAATTGATATAGATTAATTCAATTGATTATGAAATTGGTTGATTTTTTTAATATGTTAATGATACAGCATCATTACGTGGAGAATCGATTATTATATTTGATTTGAAAATTGATTTAATCAAATTCGATTTAGTTTTTTTTTTTTAAAATAAAATTTTAAAATAAATTGATTCAATCTGTTTGGACAATTTTAAAATATTTTAGAAAGTGCTCTGAATTTTTTTTAAATTTTGTTTGAAAATATTTTAAAAATATTTTACTTAATTCCTTTACAAATATTTTATAAAATTCTTATAAAGTTAAAAAAATATATTTTAAAAATTATATGTTTAAAAATTACTTTAAAATTATTTTAAAAAATATTTTACAAAATATTTTCAGCTTTCAATACCTACTTTAAAAATACTTTTATACTTTTCAAAAATCTTCCTTTAAAATCACTTTAAAAGCCATTTGAAACGCTTCCTTAATAAGTTGCAACTTATACTTTAAAAAATTATCTTTCAAGATACTTACTAAAAAAGTAAATCCACTATCTTAGTGACCCTCCTAGTGTCCGTCCCACAGATTTAGAGGAAGGTACATACAGGTACATAAGCCATAGGCACATGGTAGGATAAACTCTAGATCGTTAGAAGATTATCTTTCAAAATACTTGCTAAAGTTCATAGATGAAATTTTCTTGAAAAATCTATTTGAAAAATCACTTAATTTGAAAGTTACTTTGAAAATTCTTAGGGTACGTTTGATACGCGCGTTTTTCATTTTCATTTTCTGAAAAACACCCGTTTATCAGAAAATAGTGTTTGGTTTGTATTTTTCGTGTCTGTTTTCTAAAAAAATAGCTAGTCTTTTCAAAAAAAAACAAAGAATGACAAAAAGTCATTTCCTATTTTTTAGAAAATACGTATTTTCCAGAAAATGAAAATAAAAAACGCGCGTACCAAACATACTACTTTGAGACTTTTTGATAACTATTTTTGAATTATTCAAAACAAAACTCTCTAAATATTTTCCCTTTTGAAAAATTATTATTTGATTACATGTTTTATATTTTATCTTTTTAAATTGCTTTTTTTTTTATAAATTTCGAAGGGGGAGAGTAAGGGTTAAGTAAGAAAAATGATAAATTTAAAAATCTTAAACCTTAAAATATCAAAAGAATAAAATAAAAATTGAAGTTACTCATTTTTCTCTTAAATTATTTTTATACTACCATTTCTTGTTGCATATTTATTTTTCTAACTTTAATACATGTTGTTATTGCATCAAAAAAGAGGAGATTGTTAGTGTAGTTGACACTAATGATCAAAGCTAACTGTTGATGAATGATAAATGAATTAAATTTAGATATTTTATAATCTAACCTTTCTACCAAGTGTGTGAGACTTGATGGGTCTAGCACTCGGTTGAAATCTAACTAAGTTTGGAGAACCTGATAGCTAGTATAGAAGTCCTAATAGGTTAAGGAGTGGCTCGATATCTGGCGAGAAGTCCGGCTGGGTTCATGGGATCTTACAGCTGGCCGAAGTTCAGTTGAGTTTACGGACCTGACAACTGGCGGGAAGACCTAGTGAGCCAAACGAGAGTTAAGCGATTCTACGTGATAAGTAAGGTAAATCACTGGAAAAGAGCCTCCAGTGAAGATGAGTCCTATTTAGGGACTTTAGACTCAAATCCAATTTAGGTCCATTTTGAAAACTTAGACTGAGATCGTGACTAGATCCTAGTCTCGGGAAGACATGATCTAATTAATAATACTTATATAAATTATGCTAACTTTATTTTGCAGGTTAAATATTTTTCTGTTAGCCTAATGTGTTTTTGCAGGAGCAAAAATCAAGTTAAGCCTTGGATGAACAGCGTCCGAGGTGCCTCGAAGGGTTATGAAGGCACCTTGGAGTGGCGTGGAGGCACCTTGAATCTAGCGGAGGTGCCATCGTGCTGATGAAGTTTAAGGATAAACTTCTCGCGACAGGGAGGCTCCCTGGAGAGCCCTGGAGGCGCCTCAGAGTGCTTCGGAGGCACCTCGGAGAGCATGGAAGGCACCCTCGAGTGGATAGAAGCCACAGTTCACACGACTTATCACGACCAAGGTTTTGACGATCAGAGTTGCAATTGGAGGTGCCTTCGAGTAGCTTGGTGGCACCCTCAATAGCCTATAAAAGAGCTATTTGGCCAAGTATTCAATATAACTCAATTACAAGCTTCAAACGACTCTTTTGCTGCTCCGACTTCGCTTTGCTGGTGCACTACTACTTTGAGACATCCGATTGTTGTTGGCAAACCGACACTGACACACAAACACACTCAGTACTATGGTGTTTGGTAATGATTTAATATTCTTGTATTTTTCATACTTGCAAAAAGGGAAGTGTAGGCTGTTACACTTTCCTATTTTCCATACTTGTATTCGATTCCCTCTTTTGGTGGTTTCAGAAGAGGTTTTTAGTGGATTACCTATCGATACATTCTGAGAGATCGTGGGTATTGGAGTAGGAGTTGTCGAAGGCTCTGAACCAAGTAACTCCTTGTGTTCGTATTATGTTTTTCTCTACTTAACTATTTTTAATTTTTTCCTTGCACTTTGATTTCAAAACATTAAAAAGATAAGTTTTCTAAAATTATATGATTCATCGTTCTCTCTAACGTGTGCATCGATCCTACAGACTCTAGGGCTGGGCAAAGGAACCATAAAATCAAGTTAAGGTTTGGGCAATCGAGTAAGGTAATCGATGGGGCCCAAAGTAAGTAATCGATTAAGAGTTCTTCGCGAGAGTACAGAAGGGTGAGGAATCAATTAGATAATCAATTGGCTCATGGAATTAATTAAGGCAATTGGTTATGCTGTGTTTCTCTTATGAACATAAAGCCTTGAATCAAATAAGCCAATCAATTAAGGCTAAGCTAATCGATTGGCAGTACGTAGCCTTCTCACGAACAAGGGGTACTGAATCGATTGGGAATTTTCCCAATCAATTAGTAGAAAGTCGCACGAGAACAATAAGGTTAGGAATTGATTGGTCAATCGATTAAACCTCATGTTAATTAATTAGGCCAATCAATCAAGGATTTTTCTTGTGAGATCATAAAGACTTGGAATTGGTCCCCTCAGGATGGTTTAGTAGCTAATGCATGAGGTGTTGCCACCATGAGGTCTGGGGTTCAAATCTCGACAAAACCGAGGTAAATGCCTCGCTTATGTGCTAGTCACTATTCCAAAGGTTAGTAGTTGCCCGTGATTTACCTCCTCCGTGTTGGCCATGGGATGGGTTGGCGGGGGCACTGGGGCAAGCGTATTCACCTTTTGCCACCATAAAGACTTGGAATTGAGTAGGGTAATCGATTGAGCCTTGTCAATCGATTAGGCTAATCTATTGGCCAGTGAATCTCCACGAACAGAAAACTTCTGAATCTATTGGAACAATCAATTAGAAGCTGCCAAATCGATTGGTATGACTCACCAATCTATTAGATGGGTAAAAAAGATCTGTTCTATAGGTATTGAACGATCAAGCTGACGTGTCAATCGATTGGGAGTAAGTCAATCGATTAGGAGGAGTTGAAGTAACCCAAAAAAGGAGTTTTGCAAGATTTGAAGCCAGAGTCGTTCATGCCAATTCTTGGGAAGTTGAGGAAGAAGTCTGTTGCATTTCCAACCAAACAAGAGGCATTTCGAACAACATGAGATCAAGCAAGAAAAGTTTTCATTATATTGTGTATTTACTTCCTTATTGTTGTATTCTTTTTTTTGAATTTGTATAAGGGTTCTTCGCCTCTAGAAAGTTTCCAAGAAGGAGGGATTTCATGATGGATGAGATCGTGAGAGCCGAATCCTTGGATTAGTCACCTCAAGGAGGTGAATACCAAGTAAAAGTTAGGGTGTTAACCTTGCTTTAAGTTTTCCGCTATAAATCAAGTTTAAAGAAGCAATCAAAGCTATTCACCTCTCCCCTTAGCTCTCTACATGTCCTAATAGATATATAAGATTAGAGCGAAATTTTTCCTTATCTAATTTTCGTGCCAAGAAAATCTATGTGGTTGGTAGCTAGTTTTATTTTCTTTCTAAAAACTATTAACTTATGTTTATCAAATAAGTTAAAAACCATATGTAGATGTGCATAGTGTTCTTGGTTTTTGAAGAATACTAAAACATTATCTATAGAGACATAAATGAAGGAAGATATTCCTCGAGTATATCATCCATCTTTCTTCGAAAGATTTGAGGAACTACCTTTAATCCAAATAACATCACTAATCATTGGAAGTGTCCTTCAAAAAAAGAGAATACAGTCCATTCTATAGACTTTGGATGCATTTTAACTTGTCAAAAACCAAATTTCATATCAAATTTAGAATATATCTTGGAGTTTTGGATTTTATTCAAAAGTTGATCTTTATATGGTATTTTATACTCAGCTTCATGATAATTATCATTGAGATGTTTATAATTAAATACCATTCTAGAAGGAGTGTCAAGTGAGGAACGCTTGAGCACAGTAGAAGGATAGTCATAGATAATGGGAGAGACAATAGGGTTTGATAGAAAAAGTGCATAATGTTTAGTAAGTAAAAAAGTTTTATCAGGAGCAATAAGAAAATTTAGTCCTAGGATTAAGTGAATATTTGAGTGTAGTAGAGGTTTAACTCATAATTTAGGAAGACAAAAGCAATAAGAAAGTTTAATCCTAGGATTAAGTGAATATTTGAGTGTAGTAGAGGTTTAACTCATAATTTAGGAAGAGAGAGAGTTACTGATAGTGTCACAATTGGTATAGAATCTTAATTGAATATTGCTGACAAACTTAATGCAAAATAATTTTTAGCCTTCAGATTGAGTGTTGACCAAAGGTTGGGTAGCCTTTTAATTAGTTCTAGAGGTAGAATAGAGAGTATGGTGGCTTCAACGATAGTAGAATTAGTAGCTCCACTGTTAAGAAAGACGTGAAGTATAAATTCATGGCCATGTATATTAACCAAGCACCGAACTCATATATCAACATTTTGTCTAGTGTTGCAAATACTAGGAGTTTTAATAAAAAAAACCATATTAGTATCATAGGTAGGTTCTTGAATCATAAGTCCTTTGCCACTGTCATTAGGTATAAGTGTAGAGATTTGCTTAAGTCTTGTAAGCTCAGCTTCTAACAAATTAAGTCTAGTTTTAAGAACTGAAACTTGTGTTTCAAGTAGTACATTTTGTGTACTGCCTCGAATCGTATGGACTATAGGAATTATGACTTCAAAGATTTGTTTTAAGCAAAGGTTACAACATTGTTTTTTGTAATGTTTGCAAGTTCATATAGAACAAGGAATATTATCCATTCCTTCTTTTAATAACCAGCCATGAAAATATTCTCTTAATTAGGTAGTAAATCTGTTAGGTTCTGTGGTTTAGATTAGTGATACATGAGGTCTAAATTCTCAAGTGATGGCTCTTCTAAGCCTTTTAGGTCATTTTGACATAAAGGATGAGTTACTGAAGGATCAAAAAGTGCACTGGGGGGGGGGTGTAAATAGCGCTCATGACTTTTCATGTTTTTTGTAAAACAGAGTTAAAATGCATAGCAAAAATAAATAACAAAGCTAACACAAGTTTCTTTTACTTGGTTCGGAGCTTTTGATGACTCCTGCTCCAAAGCCCACGATCGTTGATCACTTTCATTGGGCAATCTACTAACAATTTGAAGATTATAAAATCTAAATGTGAAAGTACAACTTTGCTTTAAATTAAATATACTGACAAATAGAAAGATCTGGTGTAGGGCGTAGTTGTCGGAGCAGTGTTGCAGCGTCGTAGTTGATGTTTGGAGCAGTGCGTAGTTCATTTGAGTGTTAGAATTTTTAGCAGTGATTGATGTTCTTGGCTCTGCCCAGACCCTCCATATAAAGGATGATCTAGGAGCCTCTATTCCTTTGAAGCGCTGGATCAAAACTGATCTAATTCGAGTTTGTCACAACTTATTGCTTCTAGGCTCCTTGATCTCTTTGAGGCGCCTCGGTTGTTGACATGGTTAGTGATGAGTGGAGCTCCTCTTGGCTGACTCAGGAGTCTCAATCCCTTTGAGGGGCCTGGATCTGACGTACGCTGACCAACCGAAAGATGTCACCTCACCTCCCTCTGCCATGCGCCGAGATGATAGAGGCGCTTGAATACCTTTCAAGTACCTGTATCGGCTTGAGGCGCCTGAATACCTTTTAGGCATCTATATCGGCTGGAAGCATTTGGATCCATCCAAGCGCTTGAATCAGCACTTCCAATCATTAGCTCAGATGCGAACAGTCATTGCTGCATGGGTCCAGTTACAACCCGAGTCACAGCAGCCCCAGTCACAGCATGGTATTGAGTCACATGAGACTTGAAACCCATCAGACCCTACTGATGATTAGATTATTTTGAGGTATGTTCAACTACAACTTGATTTTTTTATTTATCATACATATATTAAGCAAAATATATTTATTCTATTTGTATATTATTAGATATTTATCTTCAATTGTATTATATTTTTTAAGGAGTCCGTATTGATACATTTACCATCATCACCATCATTGGATATTTAAAATATAATCCAAGTAATTTTTTATATGTAAAATTAGTTATATATTATAAATTTTGAGTTATATATTATATTTGCATCGATTCCTTCTGATCATAATCTCTTGTATTTGACTTTTACAAAATTGTATTTGGATATATGTGTAGGAAATGCATAATGGTAAGTATTTTGAATATTTTATTCTGAATATTAGATACTTATCATTCACTTTTGAATACTTATGATTTTATGAGTATTTTGTATTTGGATAGTTATGATTCTGTTTTGTACTGAATTTTGGATATTTGGATAGTTATGATTGTGCTTTGTATTGAATTTTGGATATTTGGATAGTTATGATTATATTTTATATTAAATTTTGGATAGTTTGATTGTTTGTACATTGTGAACATATTGTATTTGTGATTATATTTGTGAGTATGCTGTATGGATTGTGATTTATGTATCAATTGTGTTTGTATTACCATCATTTGTGATGATTTTTATTGATATGACAATTATATATAAGATAAGTTGTAAATATAAGTGGATTTTTTAAAATTTTTTATTTAATTTTACTGACAGAATAAGTATTCCGTCGGTGCTTTTCGACGGAAACCACTATTTCTTTGGAAAATATTGAATTTGTAAGTGAAATTTTGATACAATACCAACTGAATTACTAATTCAGTCGATATTTACTAACTGAATTCCTAGTTCAGTCAGCATTTACCAACTGATTATCGATTCAGTTGATATTTACCAACCAAATTTGAATTCCTGGTTCAGTCGGTATTTATCAACTGATTATTGATTCAGTCTGCAGTTTACTTATCAAATTATGGATTTAATCGGTATTTTTACTGACTAAATTTGAATCAGTCGGTAAATTTCATTACCCCACTGTCTAGATATGCTGACGGGATAGTGATTCGATCGTTAAAATTCACCAACAAAAATTTAAATTCTGTCAAAGAATACTCATTGAATATCATTTCCATCGATAAGTTGCATTTTCAACCCAATGGTTTCTGACATCACATATTTCGTCGCTATTCCATTAGTAAAGTTAAATACTGACGGAATTATAACAGAAAATTTAGTTATTATTTGTTGTTATTTTTATAGTGAAGATTTTGAGGCCTTATTTTATAGTTTTTTTGTGTTTGCATTATTGTTCTTACTAGTTTCTTTCACTTTGAGTTTTACTTTCTTCTTAGTATTATCATTCTTCTATTGTAATTGGCTGTATAAAAAGATTTCTCTATGAAAGTTTCTAAGAAAAAGAAAATATAGTGATTTTCAAGGGATAACTCAGCTAACAAGTCCATAGGTCCAGAAATCAAAAGTTTTTAAAATAACTACACTCAATTTTATTTTTTTTACTACTTTTATATTTTAGTAAATACTCGCCTGAATTTCTCAATATCTATACTACACAACTTTTTCGAAACCTTTAAGGGAGTAAGAGCCACCCCAACCCAGTCCAGTCCAGTCCAGTCCATTCCACGGGTTCAGCCTAAAGTCTTATAACAATGCTGCGGCAGCCAGCAGAAGCTTTCCGTGCACGAGATTAGGGCTGTAAACGAGTCGAGCCAAGTCGAATTTTAGGTTGTTCAAGCTTATTTGATAAGGTAACCGAGCCGAGCCAAGCCGAGCTTAAAATGAACCGAGCTTTTGAAATGGTTATTCAAGCTTGGCTTGGTTTATATTTTATGAGCTTGAGCTTGTTTGAAGCTTGGCTTGAGCTTGGCTTGTTTAGATGT
>JBBMJZ010413116.1:19250858-19263415 GCA_037833815.1 Zingiber zerumbet | reverse complement strand
CTTCTTTGAAAATGATTTGCAATAGAAAACTTGAAGCAATGCTAACACCTTCGTTTTACTTGGTATCCACCTTCTTAACGTGACTAATCTAAGGGTCCACTCCTTACTCTCACATATGCATTATGAAAACCTCCTTATCGAAGGTGGAGAAGACTCGTATAGGCTCAAACACGTGAATACAACAAGAAAATAAGAATGCAAACGTAAAAATACATCGAGAATGACTTTTGAGGTTTATAATGAAGAACTTTGAGCTGGTTGCTTTTTTCTTACTTTGGAATGCCTCTTGATGATAAAAAAAATGCAGCAGCACTTCTTCTCTAACACCTAAGAATTAGCCGAAACAAGTGTTCAAATCTTCACAAAAATCCCTTTTCTAGGGTTACTTCGACACCTCCTAATTGATTGGTTTATCCCCAATCGATTGCTACATTAGCTTGACTGTTCAAAACTTACAAAATGACTCTTTTCACCTAACTAATTGATTGATGAGTCATACCAATTGATTCAGCAGCTTCTAATCGATTGTCTAATCAATTCAAAAGCTTCCTGTTCTTGTGAGAATCTCTCAATCGATTCCAGCACTTACTATGCTCTCACAAACAAGCTTCAATCGATTACCCTAATCGATTGGTGAAGCTTGAATCAATTGTCCCAATCGATTCCAAGTCCTTCTATTCTCACGTGAAAACACCCTTAATCGATTACTCTAATTGATTAACATAAAGCCTAATCAATTAGTCAATCAGAGTCTTACTGTACTTCACAAAAAACCTCCCAATTGATTAGGCAATCAACTTAATCGATTGGAGCAAGTTTCAATTGGTTACTCCAATTGATTAGGTGATTGGCCTTGGACTAATCGATTAAGTTAATCGATTGCCCAACCCTAAACTCTAAACTCAAGTTTAGAGCTCCTTTGCCTAACCCTAAAGTCATCAGTGATTCGTAAGGACTTCTCATTACCTAACATCCGATCACCCTTGACCTATTAGGGCTTCTTCACCAAGTGTCCAGTTAACCTTTGACCCACTTCAACTTTTCATCTTGTGCCAACTTTTGTTGGACTTCCGATCACTAAGTGTTGGATCAACCTTTGACCCACTTGTACTTTTTCCTTATCTAGCTCCACTAAGACTTCCACTACCTAGTTCCCAACTATGTCTTCACTACCTAGCCTTGCTAGGATTTTCATTGTATAGTTCTCAATTAGGTCTTCACTGTCTATCCCCTCTATGACTTTAATTATCTAGTTCTCAACTAGGTCTTAACTGTCTAGCCCCACTAAGACTTCCATTATCTAGCATCACTCATTAGGTATTTCCGTTGCTTAACCTTCAAGTAAGACTTCCCGTTACCTAACTTTCAGTTAGAACTTCTCTAGACATGTATCTGACCCTCCCTTGACCTACTTCTCTATTATATATTGTCAAACATCAAAACTTAAACTCAAATCAATTCAAGCTTAATCAAATTAGTTAATCTTGATCCAAGGACGATTACACCAATAAATAGCTCTTTGGATAATTATCTATTTGAATGAAAAGAAAATTTCTAATTTTTCTTTTAAAAACTACTGTTGACGCCTACCTCATCAAGATTCTTATTCCGATTTAATTAAAACTATATAATTCTCTAGAACTATAGTCTTAATAATCAAAACTATCTATGAATTTTAAGAATATCATATATTTATTAATTAATTATCAACTCTCTAACATTTTCAATTAGCAATTAATTAACTATAAAAAAATGATAAATCTAATTAGCCTTATTGACTATCTCTGAGTGATCGATCTGACTTTACGGAAATTTTTCACCACCACCAGGTAAATCAGGAAGAGCTCACGCGGCGGCCAGCTCAGAGGCCCAATATCCTTTAGTTGCGCTCCCTATTTAGAGGAAAAATTATTGTAAATATGTCATAACTGAGATCGAACCGCAAATACTTGAATGACAACTTAAATATTCTACCATGACATCATAACTCCGGGGACATCAATTAAATAACTATAACACAGTGAAAAGAAAATCTAAAAGTAATTAGCATCTTAATTAATCTAAAATCATCCAATTCTGATTTTGATTATTAGAGGTAGAGAGGGGGCCATGGACCTATGAATTCAAACTCCAAGAAATTATAAAATTAATCAACGATCTAAACTAATTATCAATTTATTAATCTCGATATTATTCCACTATAAATATGAGACTAAACTCTTAAATTCATAGAATGTTTAGTCTCTTCCATCGATATAATCATTACATGAAGTTTAGACCATCCATACTTAGTTCGCAATCTAACAAGGTGATTTAATAGTTTTACCCTTCTGATTATATCTTATTCTCCTTAAGTATTATTGATACACTAGTGAACTATTCATTTATGATTCAATCATAAATTAGAGGCCTCCATCCCTTCAATTTCGGAACCAACACTATAAGGGAAGCAAGACCTTATGGACTTCGTATATGTGATTCCTAATTCCAAAGCAAATGTCTCTAAGATGCTAACCATGAGCTTACATCAATGCAAGTAAGGTATGATAAGTCAAAAGACTTGTTGATCCTTAAGCGGAGTTTATGATCACTCAAGATTTAGATCGGCTTGATATGATCATCTAATGATGTTGATTCGAGTCTTGGTTTTGGTCGTTACATGAAGTCTTTAGAATCAGGTTAGTCTGGTCTTGTATAATCTTATTATACATAACAATCTCATCTTAATGTACACATGACTATCCGAATAAGGTTGTCATATTCATAATATTTATGGGTCATATTAGTGATTTCCCAATGATAGATCCACTACTTTGATTTAGTCACGAATAGTTTAGTATACTAAAAACATAATTCTAATCCTCTTATACATAACATTTTACGTATTAGAATTATAATTACATAAGTATATTTGGGCTTTTAATAAATATTTACTTTCATGCATTAACAAGTATAAAAGAATTTTATGCGAATATAAATTCTTTATAAATGCTTAAAACATTCATACTTCAAATATCTAAATCCATTTTTTAAAAAAAAAAATACTACATTAATATACTTTCTAGGGCACTTCATCTAAAATTCTCCCACATACCTGAAAGTAGATGAGATGTACTCTAGATCCCATTTTTTTGCATCTAGAATAATTTCTATATTTTTTTTTGGAATCTCTATAAGTCATACTAATCCAATGGTTGCTTCATAAGCATTTAGAGTTTTTTAGTTTCTATTGTGTAGTTATTTATCCTAGTTTTTATGACAATAATAAAGATCAGTTTGATTACGCTTGATCCAGGATCTCTAATAAAATTATATTAATATATCTTTTTAGCTATTCATGTCTCTACCTGAACAAGAAAATATAAGTCGATCATTGCTATCAATTTTTAACTCCCAGTACATAGTAAATCCAAAGATTTATATTTTGGCATAAGGGTACCACACTCCCACTGTTTGATGCTTCTATAATCATCGAAATTTCACTTTGAAATTATAGATTTTGATCAAATCATAATACTTATAATTTAGAGATCTAGATATTTCTCAGATTCAACTCTTGGATTTAAGAACGTTGCAAACTCTTTACACCTTATCTTATGAACCTTTTAGATTTATCCATTCAAATGAACTTATAATAATGTTAGTTTTTCATAAAAGCTTACTTTATTTCCCACTTGACTTAGCTCATTACTATAGTGACCATTTATGGATAGGATAGCTCTAGGGCTAACGTAGTCATCTTTTTGCCACCATTTATGAATAGGATAGATTTAGCCATAACAACAAGAGAGGGAACAAACTCCCACTCTTTGGGTGAAACCCTTTGCCATTGATTTTGCTTTGAGGGTCTCTACCTTCTAATTTAGTCTTCCTTATAAATTCACTTAATCTTACCAGTGTAACATTTAATTTGGTGGATTCATAGGTTTCAGATTATATTGGAATTGAAAATAGTTCAATCCAACGAATATTAGGTTCAACAACACTTGTTCCTTTTTTAGTTTTGTAAAGCCAGGGGCTTCGAAAACCTCCCACTGCTTTGAAGCTCTTTAATTTTTTGAATAGGAATTGTGTTAGTGGTAGGAGAATCACATCGATTCTATGTTTTGATATATGGTTAAATTTAAAGTTCGTCTATTTGTGATCTAACGAGTTTGTCAAGTTTACAGGTATAGATAACTTGAAAAAGGGAGAAGTTAAACCAAGTAGTGACTAAGTCCTGGTTAGGAACCAAGCAATGGCTGAGTTGTCGTTGGAAATCAAGCAAGGAAGACTTGATTAGGAATTAGGAAAGGAAGACTTTGTTGGGAACCAGGCAAGAGAGAGCTCATTGGGAAACAAGTCAACTGGAAGTTGAGATCTTGACAACTAAGTCTAGATGAATCAATTGGGAACTAAACATCTAGCAAAGGTATGTGAACTACTTATTTAATTATTAATGTTTATCGTGCAATGAGCTACTTAACGGTTCAATCGAACAGATTGGATTTCAGGCAACTAGCTAGGATAAGTCTCAACTGACGGAGTCGAGAGCATCTAGTCGGCTAGAGTAAGGAGCGAGGCAACCTCGACGTTCGGGCGACTAGAGAAGGCTTCCAGGAGATTGGAGACGATGTGATCCAGCGATATAGGAGGAGGTCAAAATTGGAGTTTGATCACGCTCCATGCGCCCGGAGAGAGTCTAGGCAACCAGAGTCTATGAAAACATTATTGAAGGGATAAAGTTTACAGCTACGCCAGCAAGCTCCTGACGACCGAAAAGAGTTCCAGTTGATAGGAATGGTGCCAAGTCAGCTTGACGAGGCTCTATAAAAGTAGGAGCTTTATAACAATCAATTAAGAATTCTCAATTTCAAAACTACGCTCTTGTGCTTAAAGATTAGCAACAACTTTGATCTGGTAATTTTTACTTTTCAAGTTGTTATATTTTGTTTTTATTCTTGCTTAACTTTTGATTCTTGTTAAAGATTTCTTCACCTCCGTAGACTTTATGGAAAGGAGAAATTTTAATAAGAATCCTAAGTTTTTTTTTTTATTTAGATCTTGCACATTAATTCTGCTTAACTTTGTTTTAGATCTTGCAGGTTAATTGTGCTGAATACTTTATTGACTTTTGCATGCTAGTTTGTTCAAGTATTCTTCAAAGTATTGCATATCCTACTTAGAATTTAATTAGGTTTTGGTTATGTTTTATAAAATTAATTTATTTCCTGCTGCATACTGTTGGAAATATGAATAGAAATCAAAAGGTGGATAGAGAAAACTAGTACATGGGAATTTTATATTGTTTCACATGCATTGTAGTTGTGAAAAAATATATAGGGAAAAGCTCTCTTTCACGTGCATATGTGTAAGGGAATGTAAATTTAGGGTCCAGATTACACTGAACCAAGTTAACTCGTGTGTAAGCATAACTTGTGTGCGTCGAATGCTGGATCAGTTGGAAAAAAATGTGTCCAAGTAAAGCAACCAACATTCAATGGTCAACAACTATCAAACTTGACTCAACATTAATGCAGATGAGGGATGATGCTTCTATACAAGGAGACCATGGTCTTATGGGTACATTCTCATTTCGTTGTGATCCACCAATATATGGTGGCGATCATGGTTTGTCGTATCATTGTATCCTAAGAAATAAACGACCCAAATAACTTCAAAGCACAGTCAAAGATGGGACAAATTTGTTTCAAGAAAACTGCTTAAAAGTAGGCATTGACATCTTCTTTTCCTAACTCAAGAGCCCTCGGAAGCACTCGGCATCCACTCGGAAGCACTCTCCTTCCATTTGGGATCACCCGACATCCACTCTGTTACTCGATGCACTCGACAGACTCAGTACTCTAACTGACTCAAACTCGACACTCAACATATTTGGACTTAATTGAACTAGCCCGACTGACAATTTGAGCTTATCCAATAAGGTCACTCACCAGATAAAACTGAATTTAATTTTATAAATTCAAAATATTTCCCCTCTCTATTACTGCCAAAATCATCCAACACATATTTTGTATTCTAGTTTAACAGTTTTTATCTATCAAGTCTTAATCTTTAAATGTTTATTTTGTAGGACTAAATCGTACGATAGAGGAGGGGGTGAATATCACTCATTCAAAACTTCTAAAAGAAAACTCAGATGGTTATTTGGTTCATAGTATAACGACTGCTACTTTAAAACCCACAATCTCTTAAATTATTTTTAAATAGGCAATCCACTAATATTATCCTTTAGAAAAACTTTCGAAAGAGGAGAAAATTATATAAAGAATGAAGATGATAGTAACACACTACTATCTCTTTAATTTAAATATAAATATTATATATATCAAGCCATCAAGAGACATTAGTTGTGAGGCATTGATTGTGTAATTGTATGAACTTGATGGAGCTGGTACACTTTACTTGGATATATATTTCCTTTTATCCAAAAATAAAATAAAATAAAATAAAATAAGTGCTACGGTGAGCTATTCCTTGCTTTTATTACAGAATTAAACAGATTTATCAATGCCAACTCTAAAAAAATTCAAAGTTGTAGAACTTAAAGAACAAAGTGCACAACTCAAAGCATCTATAGGGTTTACTACCTTGGTATCAACAAATGGAAGCTTCACTTTCATAGAACATAAAATGTCTCCAAATCCAGAACAGGTACCTATTTAATATGTCATTTCAATAAAGTAATGAAGCATATTTAAAGCCTCAAGCATGTCAGTCTTTCCTTAGCACAATAATTTCCTGAAAGCCCTTTCAAATCGCAAAAAGTACAACATAAGTTACAATATTTGATACAAAATGGAGTGTGAAATAGGTTACAACAAGCCTTGCGTCTCAAATATTTAGGGTCGGATGCAACATAGGTTACAACAACTAATGCAAAGGAATCTATGAGATTATCCATCATTGGTCAATATAAAGGCTAGCAACACTACAAAGAGGCTGAAAATAATAGTAATGGCCGCAAATAACCAAATAACCCATTGTGAGGCCTTCCTTTCATGACCTGCCATCTCCACCTCCTTCAACAGCTCTCTGATCTCATCTATGTCTGAATCCTTTGCTGCATGAATCAATCTGTTCTGAACCTCATCAAGCTTTTTGAGTCTTTTGGTTCTGGATGCATCTTTGGAGGACCAAATAAAACCAGTCATCCTCCATAAAATGATACCAACATAGATTGCCACAACACAATCCACAGTATAATGGTGTCGCTCCCGGATCTCTCTCTGGGCACTGTGCAAGACTAAGAACCACATGAGAATTGATGTCCAACCACCATATGCTTCCTGAAACAGGAAATATAATATATTAGATTAGCATACATGTAAGATGTAACCATAAAAAAATGTCCAAAAAAATCTGTAACTCAAGATGTTAAAATTGCTTTAGTTTGTAGTAATCACAGCTAATTTCATGTTTATTTTAATGGCCACTTGATCAAACTTCACCAATTGGAAGAGTATAAAAGTATGTAAATCTATCAAAAGATGTGAAGTACAATGGATCACATTTTTAAGTAGTTCAAGCATTTACAATTGTCACACCCTCTCTTAGTTTTGCTAAGATTGATCAGTTCAAACTCTTACAGATGAATCTTTGCAAATCTCCTAGTTTACTTTGACGACTGATTTTATCAGCCTTTTCCTTTTCTTGATCAGCTAAACTCAACATTTTAATTTACTTGGATATTTAAGTTGGATTTGTCTTCTTTCTTGTACTTTGTCCAGTTTTAGAAATGGTACTCCCTGCAATGATAGAGCCTTATTTACTGGGCAAAACTGCTACCCAAGAAAGTAGTTCACTAGGGAACATATAGAAACAATTTCAAATGAACTTTGTTGGTACCTCTGTTTTATAATCTCATGTCTCATGATTTGATATCAATAGAGATGACGATAATGCCTTCTTAAATACTTCATGATTCTTATATTAGCAACTTCAATTGTTCTGAATCATTACCTACTCATACTTAATTCTATATCCAGTTCAAATGACATTACTTCCACTCTCAAATTTGTATAATCAAAGTGGCTGCCATACTTTTTCCTATTCTAATAATTTTGATATTAAATTTCCTGAGTATTGGAATGGAAAAGGAACAACAATAGTGGTTATGGAATTACACTTACACAACAAGCATTTAGAATTACTCGCTAATGCAGTAAATAATTTTGAATACAGATAATTTATTTTTCATGGTTTAATCTGCTTTAAAAGTTCAATTATAAAAATCAATTATTATAAATCACTAGTTTTGTAAAGAAGGTAAAACTAAAGCCCACCTTTAGGAGAATAGGCCCAGAGAACAAGCCTTTGGATTTTGTTCTCTATGTTTTAATTTGCTTTAAAGTTTATTGTAAGGATCCATTATTACATTTCACAAGTTATGGTAAAGTAAATAAAATTAGACCCCACTTTAAGGAGAATAGGTTAGAAGAATGAGTCTTTTTTGTTCTATAAAAAAGATCCCCAAACTTTCAAGTATCATTCAGTTTTAATAAGAGTCATCTGTGAGATTTTAAGTAAGATTTTCTGTTTGGCGCTGTATCAAGTGGTCTCAATACAGGTTACCATGTAAAGTAAAGAGAATATCTTCATGTTTGTAGTCCCTCTGGTCAATGTCCTTCCATGAATGTTCAGTATTATCCTTTGTAGTTTGACTTTCTGACAATTTTGTAACCAACTATAGAAGAGACAACAAATATATTCTCAAACACAGTGAAAAAAATATCAGATTGAACCTACTAAAGCTAATTTGATTGAACTAAAGCCCAAGCAAGAAATTAGCTCAATCTTTGAGTCAATCCCTTTGCTTTTTTACCCAATGACAATTCGAAAAGGAAAATGAAAAGAATGATTCAGGCATAAAGTTTGTCTTGGTAGCTTAACACATTAAGATTGACATAGTAGCACACTAGAGGACCATCCTCTATAGTTAAGAAGATTTTAGGTAACATGAAAAGATATAACCCTTAAGTGTTTTCTGATGACTTGGTAATTTTGCATATAGTTCAACACCTTTCAAATTCTAAATTATCAAATCTCTCACACTAGCATATAATCTTTATTTTTACAATAAAGGTTTTAACTAAATAAGGAAATCAAAGGACGCTTGAAGGATTTATTAGCAAAAGTTCTTGTACTGTCACCTAGACTCAATGATATCCTAAATTTGATGACTTAGCATAATGATTATAGAAAATTCAAATATGCAATTGGTATTACTTATTAGAATTGGATTGATGATGAATGGAAAACTATCTTTAAAGCATAGGATGGTAGACCTACTAGTGGCAATTTGGGCTGGTAGATTTTCAATGGGTTGGGTTTGTTGGACCCTTAAACTCGAGACCTTTTATATACAACAGCAACCAACTTTTTATCCTACTAAATGGGTCAACAAACTTGACACCTTTTATATACGAGTCAAAAATCTATAAATGCCTAGTTGACTTGACTCGATCTGTTTAATTAAAAGGATTGCACAAGTCATGTTGTTACATGGCCCTACATGTCATAGATGGGTCATGTGAGATGACTCATTAATTAAATGAGTTAAGCAAGCCATAAATTTGTAACAATGTATGTGTTTAAACCATATAAAAATTTGAATAGAGATAGCATATATAATAATAATAAATTAATAACATATATTTATAAACTATATATTTGTTGCTTATATGGTTAACTATATGTAATAATATCTATATTAATAGGTATATTTTCAAGGGATTGCTAGATTCCAGTTCTTGACTGATTACTATTAAAATAAATATCTATATATACGGGTAAACATGGCTGACTCATACACAACCTGACCTAACCAACTTATTTGTTGATCATAAGCGAGCTAACCTCAAACCTAAATGCACAAAATTATAGAGGGTATTTTGTCATGTTGATTTGTATCAAACCTTGGTCATATGAATGATTAGTTCTGTCATTTGGATTTTTGAATATCCTAAGCACATTCATGATGATAATGAAACAAGTCCTAAAACCCTACAAGATAGTTCGTAGTAATCTATTTTTATGCATTTTGATATACAAGAACACACAAGATACCCACATAGAACACATTAAATTAGGATTTCAAACCCTTCGAAATGAAAACATATTAGTCTGAAGAAGCACTCATTTTCACAACCCTTGCCTTTACCATTTTTCCATAGAGCATCTTTACAAATCCTGGCAAAGTTAGAAAAACTTTTGTTGGTCAAAGCCCAACACCGTCCAAGAAGCTTGATGCTTTCATGACTGTGATGTTTAGAGATGCTTCATTAGGAACTTTAGAACCATTATAGCTATTTTCATAAATTGTTTTGAGAAAGGGAAGCTGAATTAGATCGGCTAGTCTATACAGCCTTTTAAGAAATTAAGGAAAATGATGACTACGGTATTTGTTCTTAAACATGTTGACTTCTTGAAACTATTTAAGAAAGCTTATAATGCATCTGGCATATAAATAAAAGTCACTGAAAGCTATCAATGGTATCCCACTGCTTTTCGTTAGTAGAAAGTTAAATGAGACACAACAATGCTACTGCAATCATAGCAAAGATTTTTTGCATTACTATCTTGGCCCTAAAGGCATTAATGCTACTATATATGCTCAAATGAGTTGATACTGCATTCTAACCACAAGCTCTTATTTTCAACCAGTGACAAAAATAGCTAAGTGTTAAGCACTCTACATGTTTTCAATTTCCTCCAAAATTATACTTTTATTAGAAAACACATTCTTTAAAAGGATAATAAATTCATTGATATACTAAGCTAAGTTGTGGCCACCTATCATTAGATGAATATAAGGGCAAAACAATTTGAGCATCTTAAGGGTGAGTACCCACGTGTTTTGATTGTTGGATAATTTTTAAGATATTCAAAATAAGAACATGATTAGATTCACTTCACAAATATTTAAGAATCCACGCATGTATTCTTAAAACATCATTTGAGATTTTATAGTTTAAGAACTAAGCTCAAGTGCTTTAGCAAGACTTTTAAGATGGACAAGATAATGCACTCAAAGTTTTAAATTCCATTTAATATATTATTGAAAAGTTTCAAATTGTTCAAGTTGTCAATTTTTTATAATTTATTTTATTTCTTAGAAAATAACAAGAGAATTTAAAGATTAGTTATTTTTAAAAAAAAATCAATTAGAGTTTTTATTGGAATATCTTATTGTCAAGATATGAAAAGGGATTACGATTTCATAAATTAGATACTTTTAACTTACTACATTTCTTTTTATTCTTGACTTGACTTCTTTTCTTTGTGAAAATTTTCCTCTAACGACATTTATTTTCTCTTTGAAATATTTATCCCCTTCTCTTCATCAATTTCATCCCTAGTTCTTGAGTGATTTGACGGTTCAATTTTGGTGTTGTGTCAATAGATATTAAAGTTGAAACCTAGTGGTTTGGTTTCGGTATTTGTTATCCCTCGTTCTTCATCATCATCATCAAGCTTCACCATCACCCTTATTCACACCTCTTTCCACTTCCACTATTGTCTCCTTCTATTGGATTCTAACCAAACTTCCACACCCTCTCCTCAACTCCATACTCTATTAGCCTCCTTACTCACTTTTCAACAAACTTCAACAAATGACACACCAACCATCTAAGGACACTAGTATGATTTGCTATTAACATAGATTACCTCGCCTAAAAAAAGAGCAAGTCAGTCCCATCTATGCAACAAAGATTGTCTCCTAATTTTCTTATTTGATTAATTATAGTTGAGGGTTCCATCCATTAAAAAAAAAGTAGAAAAGAAAGAGAAGTTTGATAAAAAAAGATAGGAACATAAAGAAAGAAAGTTAAATGTTGTCTACAATAGAGAGAGAGAATGAGGAAAAGTGAAAAAAAGAAAGGAAGTTGTTTAAAAAAAAGAGAAAAGAAAGGTTGTCCACAATAGATAAAGTTGTCCAATAAATGGAAAAAAAAAAGTTTTCACAATAGAAAAACACAAAAAGGGTAGCCCGATGCACGAATCTCCCATCATGTGGTTCCCACGGAAGGATCCATTGTACACAGTCTTACCTTGCTTTTTGTAAGAGGTCGTTTCCAGGATTTGAACCCGTGATCTTTAGGTCCTAGAGCAACAACTTTACCGTTGCACCAAGACTCCCCTTCTCACAATAGAAAAGGACAAAGGAAGAAATTTGTAAAAAAGAATACATAAGAAAGATAGATTTAATAACAAGCGAGTAAAAAAGAAAAGAGATAATTGCTAAAAAAAAGGATAGAAAGAAAGTCGGGTTGCACCTATTGAAGAAAAATATATATTTAAAGTGGTACGGACACGTATTTAGGAGCTCAATAAATGTCCTAGTTAGATAATATCGAACCATGAAAAATAAGCACATTAATAGAAGAAGCAGGATAACAAAGAAGACTTAGCTAGGTATATAAAATAGAATTGAATTATTTAAATATAGATGAAAATATAGTAGGAGAGCGAACCCAATGATATAGAAGGACCTAAAGAGCCGACCCTAGTTGGTGGCATAAAGGTTTAATTGTTGTTGTACAATCACAATACTA
>JBBMJZ010413116.1:19230617-19243556 GCA_037833815.1 Zingiber zerumbet | reverse complement strand
GATTAATTGAGTAAGACTCGATTGAATTAGACTTGAGTTAGACTCAAGTGAATTAGACTTGAGTTAGACTCAAGTGAATTAGACTTGAGTTAGACTCAAGTGAGGAGACTTGTGTTAGACTCAAGTGAGATTTAATGAAGATATTAATTGAATTTCAAAATTCAATGAATCATTTCATTCAATTTTTAAAATTGAATTTGAAATGAGGAGTTACAAGTTTGGTCCTTAATGGAGTGTAAATGCTTATTAAGGTCATTAATGTTAATTAAGTATTTTCATTGGATGAAAATACTTAAGCCTTTTTTCTCTTCATTTTGGGAATTAATCTTCATTCTCCTTGCTCCTCCTCTCTTGGCCGAAATCCACTTTCAAGGTTGATAGCACAACCTCTCTCCCTTTTGTGAGTTTGTGAGACAAATGAACGTTTATTCGTGTGGATACCGTAGAGGCGCGAACGTGAGATCGTGCTGTGATCCGAGCTGTCGGGAGTCAGTGAGCACGCTATAAAGGTATAATCTCATAATGTTAGGAAAACTTAGTATATATATGAATTTTTTCTTTCCCTTCGCATGAATCTTATGAAAGAAATATGATTTTTCGCTGCGCATTTACGTGTTTAGCAATATATTTCCTTACACTAACTAAATCAATTGAATTTATAAGTTCGAATGGTTCGATTATATTTAAAATTTATGTTTTTTAATATCAGTTATTTCATATAATCCAGTTCGATTTTAATTTTCAAACTTCTAATTCGTAATAGATCAATATTACCAATCAAATCGGATCCAATAAGAGCTTCACCTAATTTAGAATGTAAGGAGAAATAAGTTTTTTTAAAAAAATATTTAAGATTATTTATGTTTATAATAAATTTTAAATATTATTTATAGGATTTAATAATTTAGAATCAATTAATATTTTTTTATTAAATCATATATCGATAGTATGAGGTATGATTTCTTCAATTAATATAATATCTTTTATTATCATTGTTGGAAGATGGTTCTAGAAAATTTTTATGATTTCTCTATGATAGGACTGGGACCACAGTTGCCATAATCGACAAATAACATCTTAAGATTGGTGTTAAAAATTTTCAATGTTTATCCAATAGCCTAGGTCTAATTAATCAACTTGTCGATAAGCTGACAGCTCAAACTGGTAGAACTCAGTATGATAATATAGATTTAATTCCATTTATATTTTTAAAGTATCTTTCTTGTATTATTATCACCGACTTAATATGATCGATCGTCTCGAATTATTCTTTTAAATATTGACACGCCCTTGGAGAATCTTTTCTTAAGATTGAGACGAAGGCAATGCCTTCGTTTTATTAATATTATATTGCGTTGCTTAGATGCTAATAGTTTATTGACAATCACCTTTCACGGACCTCCAAATTTGGAGTCCTCACCGACTTTTTAAAGGGAAAA
Organism: Zingiber zerumbet; assembly: GCA_037833815.1. Lineage (NCBI taxonomy): Eukaryota > Viridiplantae > Streptophyta > Magnoliopsida > Zingiberales > Zingiberaceae > Zingiber > Zingiber zerumbet. The sequence goes on along the minus strand of JBBMJZ010413116.1, from coordinate 19,242,117 downwards.
GGGAGAAAGTAAAGCACAATAAGAGTAACTGCAACGCGGTATTAATATCATGTTATATTATTACTATACATTTAATTTGCCGTTGTGGAGGTGTGCCTCCGTGTTCAAGCATGCATGAGGTGGGTCAGGGCTAGTCCACCCCGTGTGTGTGTATATATATATATATATATATATATATAATTAAAAAAATATAAATTTTAAAATATATTTAAATAATAATAATAATAATTTAAATATTTTAAAATATATTTAAAATACATTTATTTAATATGATATAATTTTAAAATGATTGAGTGGATTGTGGAGCCTATAAATAATGAATGTTGATATTAAAAGAAATGTGGGTGAAAGAAGGAGGTTGTTATAATGAGTATGTGACAGTGAGTTTATGCTTTTTGATGAGATCGTGGGTGTTATAACGATGTAGCGTTGCGAATGCCCTAAGAAATTAAGCTCCACGTGTATTGCTTATTGTGTGCAGTCTTTCTCTTCCTTTAATTTTTCAGCACGACACATCAATTTAATTAATTAATTAATTTTTATCACAATCAATTGACGTGTGCAAACCGTAAATATACGATTATCATCAAGTAATAAAAAAATATCATCCACTAGAACTATTAAATTGAATACTAATCCAAATTATGAAGTAGACTATCTAAATCAGTCGAAATTGAGAAAATCGTATGAAAAAGAAAATGAACTAAGAAAGCAAGAAGAATTTGTGGGGAAAATCGATTTGAGGAAGTAATTTTAGGATTTTGGTTTCACAACGATGGTCGTTGGCATCATAATTGTTTTTTACTCTTTTACTTTTGTGTTCGATAATATGAAGGTGGTAGATCCTGAGGTCTCCGATAACTCCTTTCAAATAATACTAGGGTATCTTTCCAAACATGACACTTACTTTTAAAGTAACTTACTAGAGTGATTGCTTTCTCAGGGAGACTCATGTCACGATGTCTCATGGTCCCCTAGGTGTTATCTCATACTTCGTGATGTTGAATCAGAGTAGACCCATTAAACTCTGTGACAATCAATGGTGCCCTTGTAAGATTTGAACTACTTCATAAACAAGCCCTCAAGTTTCAAGCTTTAGAGGTTAGAGAATTGGATTCACCTTTTGGTCCTTCCATATATCTCATGAGATATGAAAATGCATGCTTATATCGTAGTCATATATCCATACTAAAGTCTGATTATAAATCAAACATATCATACAATAAAAATAATTAAATTAAACAAAACAAGCATCAATACATCGGGCTACTCTCTCATCCTAAAATTAAGAGACTACTCCATAGAGATGGCAGTACAAGCAAAAGACATGAAAAAAGCATTGTACAACTCAAATCAAAGAGAGAGAAAAGAGAAAAGGCTTAGTCGTAGTGTATGTAGTTCTTTTCAACTTGATCTCCAAGCTCCTCGGTGGATAAAATCTTAGCAGCTCCTTAGAAACGATTCTCTCCTAGGGTTCGTCATCACAAGGAAACCCTTCCTCCCTTAAACATGAGCCCCTTGAATCCTTTTAAAGCCTCCAAAGCCTTCCAAATTCATTGAAACTTTTGAAAAATACCAGGATACTGCCATTGTACCACGACCTTATTGGAAAGCACGACAAAGGCGTGTTGACTCCAGTGTTGTAGTTGTAGGTTGAACACGATCATGCTTTGGGCACAGGTTGGTCGTGTTCAACTATGGAAGTATCAGTCAATCAGTAATAAGCGGCACTACCATGCCAGGAAGCACAATCTGCCCGTGTTTTGTTCTAGAAGTCCAAACACTACTCTATTTCTCATCTAACATTGTAAGTGATGCACGACCTTATTGGAAATGCACGCTCCAAGGCTTCTTTGACTCCATTTAAGCTCTAAATTCGTGTTCTACTAAAAAAAAGTACATTTAAGCTATGAATTCGTGACCTACTAATAAAATAAGTACAAAGAGCAAATAATAAAATATGAAAATAATGCAAAGATAATGAATATATGCAAAATATGCTCATGTAATGAAATAAATGCATATGAAACAACAAAAATATATGATCAAACACACACATCACCAATCACTACAAGAAAATCTATGAATAGCAATGGGAATACTAACGGAATATAATTCCATCAAAAAACCACAACAAAAATGTGATTCCGTTGAAAAACCTAGACGGAATTGTGATTCTTTCGAAAAACCTTGACGGAATTGTGATTCCATCGGTAACTAGAGACGACAATGGGTTGCATACGTAAGAGCCTTAATTTTTCATTCAAGGTCTCCTAATGAAATTGGTATTCTGTTGGGGATTCCCGACGGATCCCAATTCTATCCTAAGGCTATCAATAGAATTGTTATGAGATTCTACAAAGAAGTTCCATCCCAGGGTACCGACGGAATTGTTATTCCGTCGGAATGCCCCGATAGAATTAGCAATTTCATAAGCGAATGCCGATGGAATCACAATTCTGTCGATAGCTCCGAGATGAACCCTAATTTTTTCTTACGCGTGTTGCTTCTCTTCCCGACTCCTCTTCCAACAACAATCTCAACGATTGGCTATGGCGTCCTCTCTCTCCGACGACATATGATATCTATGTACGCTCCTCTCTCTCCTCCCTCTTTCTCTCTCCATTGTCTCTCTCTCCTTGGTCGCCCATGAGCTCATGGCCTACCAAGTTGTTGGCTACTAACTTGCCCGACCACGAGCTTGTGGCTGCCATCTCTTTACTGCGAGCTTGGCCAGTCTCCAACTCACGACCCGCATCTTGGCTGGCTACTAGCTCGCAGCTGACAACTTGGCTAGCTGCTAGCTTGGTCCAACCTCGAACTTGGATGACCGCCAGCTCACGGCTACAAGCTTGACCTACCACAAGCTCAGTTGCTCCTTTGTTATGATTGATTTTAGCTATTTCTTTTATATTTTGTAGTATACTATATTTTTTGCTCCTCTCCGACTACTCATATTTAAGTATAATTTATTAAACAAAACATATATGATATTTTACATAGTTGAATTTATATGTAGGTTAATTTAGTATTTTCATCTATAACATGATATAATCATTTTATTATTTTAGTGTTGGTATATTTACATATATGTTATTTTTAAAGTTTATTATCTTTGGTTGAAATATGAAAGATAGTATATGACTATTACAAATTATAAGACCTTTACAAAGACTCTATAGTTTAAAATTATATATGTGATTTATACGTTTCTTGAATACTGAATGCATGATAATATATATTATTAGTCTAATATTAAATCTAGGTTTCTTGTAATTTAGGTTGATACAGACTACAAGTTCAATACGTGGGAAAGTAATTTATATTTTTAATTCTCAGTTTAATAGTTTTAGCAACTCATATACTTGTATTCATACGTTATAGTAAGAATTATCACCCTAAGCCTGTTTCAAATACACATTAGAAGACATAGAAACCTAACCATACACTTAAAATAATATTTAGACAACTTGAAACTGATTATAAGTTATTCAATACAAATTCCTAAAGTTTAATGTAATACAAAGACCTTGGGTATGAATTGAGCCTCTGATGCTCTCACTAGATTTAACAACTTAAATGATTTAATTAAGTTTAATAAAAAGATAGTGCAAAGAAAATGGATTGCTTTATTTAATTATTATAGGATTATGTTTGATTGTTTTATTTAAGCTTAATTCAAATTGTATAACTTTAATAATATTTTAAATTATATTCTCATTAGGTAACAATATATATAAACAAAGCTTAGATATACAATCGATTAGAAAATAAATTTATCAAAGATGATTTGATTGCTGAAGTTGAATAGTTTGTGAATTTTACTAAGAATCATTCAGAATATATAAATGGTGTCGAGTTATGATACTCATGTAATCATTGCAAATATAGAAATAAAGCCTTCTGTGATGAGGATACCGTGAAAGTACATATATATATAAAAATAATTGTGTCAAATTACTAATACTAGTATTATTATTATAGAGAGTCTTATTTGTATGAATCAATTGAGCCTTCTAGTGGTTAATCATCTGACACAACTGTTACTGCGCTTGAATCATCAACTAATGATATTGCAATGCAATCTTACGATATAATGAATATAGTTGATTATTCCATTATAGATGAAATATCAACACCTAGATATTCGTAATTATATGAAATGTTAAAGGCTAGTAAAAGAAAAGTGTTGAAAGATATTCCTTTTAGTCATTTCCAACTATTAGTACTGCAAGATTAAAAAAAAAGGGCAGCCCGGTGCACGAAGCTTCCCCCGGGGAAGGATCCATTATACACATCCTTACCCTACTTTTTTACAAGAGATTATTTTCAAGATTCGAACCAATGACCTTTTGGTCACAAAGCAACAACTTTACCGTTGCGCCAAGGCTCCCCTTCATTAGTACTGTAAGGTTATTGAATATAAAAAGAAAACATCATTTTTTAGAAAGATGTTATATGACATGTGCCAATTGATTTCATAGTTGCTCCCTGCAGATAACATAATGACTAATAACTTCTATAGTACAGAGAAATTGATTAGAGGTTTAAATTTACCTATAGAGAATATTAATTATTGTATAAATAACTACATGATATTTTAGAATGAAGACAATGAAATGATTGAATGCATAATTTGTACTCACCCTTGTTAAAAGCATCGTACTCACATACCAGGGAAGAAGGAGAAAAATATTGCTTGGAAGGTAATGTATTACTTCTCGTTAACTGCTAGACTTCAACGCTTGTATGCATCTTCCGCTATAGCTTGCCACATGATGTGGCATCATGAGCATGAGTACGAAGGAGGTATAAGGTGTTATCTTTGTGATTCTCCTGCATGAAAATATCTTGATATTATATTTTACTCCTTTACAACGGAACCGCGTAATGTAAAATTGAAACTTTTGATAGATATATTTTAGTCATTTGTTAATTGGGATAGCAATATTCATCTTGAATAGTTATATTAACACTATATAATTTACCATCATGGATGTGCATGAAAGATGAATTTATGTTCCTTACTGTGTTTATTCCTGATCCAAGCAAGCCCAAAGAGAAGATAGATGTTTCCTTGCAACCTTTAATTACCAAGCTGAATGAATTATGGAATGTAGGGTCAGTGACTTATGATGTTATAAGTAAAACTAATTTTACATTGCATGTTGCTTTATTATGGATAATCAATGATTTTTCAGCATACTTAATGTTGTCGGAATATAGTACGACTGATAAATTAGTATGTCATATTGCATGATAAAGTCTGATATATTTTTATTACCTTGCAGTTGGAAGGTATCTTTGTTTGATAATCATTATAATTTTTTACTAGTTAATCATCCTTTCAAGTGAAATAAAAAAAAAATCTAAAGAATATTGTAGTTAAAAAAACTTCCCCCAATAGTCTATGCTTTAGGTGAAGAAATCATTGAACAAATAGATAGTTATAGATTTCTACCAGTATCTTAGCCTGATTTTGATGAGATAAATAAATACATTGTTAGAATGTGCAAGTGTGGTTGAAAGAAAAGGAGCATTTTTTGGGAGTTATATTGGAAGTATCTATTCATTCGACATAATTTAGATATGATGCATATTAAGAAAAAAAAATTCTTCGATAATATATTCAACACTATGATGAATATTCTTGGAATAACTAAAAATACTACAAAATCACATAACGAATTAATAGAACTAGTCAGCAGACTAGAGTTGCATCAGAATAAAACAACCAATAAATTTTTAAAGGCTTGTTATATATTGGACAAAGATGGTAAACAAGCTTTATGTAGTTGGTTAAAAGAAATCAAATTCTCAGATGGGTATACCTCGAATATGGCTTGATGCATGTATATAAATAAGTTAAAGTTATTTGGAATAAAAAGTCATGACTGTTACGTGGTCATATAAAAACTTATTCCAATAGCTTTTTATGACTTACTTCCCAATAATGTTTGGCAAGTATTTATAGAATTGAGTATATTTTTTAGATATTTGATAGCAAGGTGCATTATGATGGTCGATATGCTTCAGCTAGAAACATACATTCTCTTATACTATATAAGCTAGAGTGTATATTTCCTCTCAGTTTTTTTTGATTCAATGGAACATCTACTAATATATTTACCATATAAGGCATGAATAGCTGGTCTTGTGCAGTACAAATGGATGTATCCATTCGAATAGTTTTTGAGAAAATTAAAAAATAATGTTTGTAACAAAGGAAGAGTTGAGGGGTCAATATGTAATGCTTATCTGGTTGAAGAAGTATCTTCTTTCTGCTCCTATTATTTTGCTGCTAATATGAAAACCATACATCGCAAGTGTTCTAGAAATTCTAATGATGCTCAGATGATAAACCCATCGATGCTTTTTAATTTTAAGTTTTTTAGTAAGTAAATGGGTGCATATGTTTATAGATGGTTAACTCAACAAGAATATCATACTGTAAAAACATATAAACTCTTAAACTGTGATGAGGTCAAACCCTACATAAAATAAGTTGATTTCTCTAATCAAACATTTATCTCATTTTATTTGTTTGCTTGATATTCTAATTGTCTTAAAATTACCTTCTTTCCCAGCTTGTACAAGAAACAACTATATCTACAAAATCCATCAATAGGTGCAAGTGAGGTAGTTGAAAAGTTAGAGACTTTTCATTATAGTTTAAAATATATGTAAATTAGAGAATTTTCAAAAAAAAAAAATTGTTCATATGTATTAAGTCCATTCCTAATTTATATCATAATTATTTGTATAGGTGAAAGACCATAGAATATCAAATGTGCAGGATGATATGATAATAAATCTTGTATCAGGAAATAATGGTGCACTTTAGTTGCTATATTAATGGTCTCAAATTCCATGTGGCACAATAAGATTTATAGAGATTAACCTATAATTCTAGTATTTGCGTTAAAGGATCTATTGATAATAGTAACACTGAGTTTGATTACTATGGTAGACTTGACGAAATTATAGAGGTTGAATATCATGTATTACTTATAAAAAGGTGTGTATTATTCATATATTCATGGTATGATATGACCCCAAGAATAGGTACCAGAATACATTTAAACTAAAATTTAGTTGAGGTTAATGCAAATAAAAGTTCAATAAGTTTAAACATTTCATTTTTGGAGTACAAGCGGATCACGTTTTCTATCTTGATTACCCTACTAAGAGAAGAAGATCTAGTGAATGACTGTCTATTTGCTGAATGAAGTCTCGTTCGACCATAGAAATGTCGAACACCATCATTGTTCAAAACCATGATGCATTTCAAAATGATGAAATGAAGAAATATTCAGTTGATTTATAACTTCAATACACATCTCAATTACCTATAGATGTTAATGTCACTTATGAAAAGATATATGATGGAGAGATGCCTAGCAGTGGAGATCTTGTTGAACTAATAGAGTCTAGTGATGAGCACTTAGAAACTATTAATTTTGATTAGTCAGATGATTAAATATTAGTATTATTGCTCATCAAGTAAGTTATACTTCCATCTTGTTTTGTGCAAAAATTATCATGTTAGTAAACTTTATTATGATGTGATGTAATGTTATTTTGCAGATATTATCATGGCAGAGCAGGTAGTAACACTCCATAGCCATGTAGTTCTGAGGGTTGTTAGGGAGTCATAAGTATTTTTTGTTATTAGTAATTCAAGTTCACACGTGACTTTATTTATAACATATCTCTCATACCTTAATATTTTATCATGCAGTTTTACTCTAGATGGACATCGAGTAGCGACATACATTAGCAAAAAATTAAAAAAAAAGAGTATGCGCTTCTGGTACTATATGAAGGTATGTAAACAAGGAGACGAAGGATTTCTATTATAAAGAATTTGTGATATATAAATTGAATATGTTGGTATTGTATAATATATATATACCTAAGAGGAAAGGCATGAGGCATAATTTAGAGCTACTTGGAATGTATATTGTGTAAAATTGTACAAAGATCTTCTATACTATATGAGAAAGAAGGATACGAGGCCAACGTATGTATCAAACGAGATTTGGGGTGCATGGATGACTACTTGAGATATAGAAAGGTGGTAGTCAAATTCTAAAAAAAATTCAAGCAAATAAAAATATAGAGTAGGTGGCCTGAGCACCGCATCCACTCAGCATACATTAGGATATTGATCTATAGTAGACTATGTCATGGATTTGGTGAGTTTAATTTAAAGTTATATAAGTAAAATTTTAATTTATTACCAAACTTGTATAATTTGGGCCCAACTTATTTATGTAGATAAGAACATTCTTTAGATCAACAATCCACTTGTTTAAAGGTCTTTATCAAGACTCACAAGAAAAAGGATGATGACACATTTGTTGATCTCGATCCTAAGTCATACACGTAAGATTATTAACTTTATTACATTTAATCATTAATAATGATTAATTTAAGTAATTGTGATTAAATTGAATATTAATCATATTATTTTTTCCACATAGGAGGAAATGGCAAATAAAGTGACTCAGACATTTCAACCACAAACGGAGGGGGGTGGGGGCGGGAGTCACATGCTTTATCCACCGAGGTGATAAATAAGATATATTATGATGTTGTCGGTGGAAGAACAAAAAATTGTTAAAACCCGTGTGGTCGACAAGAGGGGGTGAATTTCCCATCAAAAAGAAAATAGAACCTTTCTTGATCTTTTGAAATAATAAGACACTTGTATAAAAAGAATTGATAAAATAATAAAAAGAAAGAGACTATCGATTTTACTTGGTTACAACCAGGAATGTTGTTAATCCAAGACTTTGAAGCACTAATCAAATTCTCCTTTCGTCATAGGAGGAGAAGTCTCTTACAAGTGATTTTGAACTATTGGGATCAGGGCTGTATTTATAGTCCGGATCGGGTCACCTGAAAGGGTTCTAGGTGCCTTGACATGTATAAAATTTTACCAGGTCACAATGGATCGCAACACATTGAGTTTTGATAAACTTTCTATTCCGGATGTCCGGAAGGGTTTCGGGCACCCTAACTGTTGAGATACGACCCCTGCAAGGCGAGGCTCCCCGGGGGCACCCAAGTGATCCAAGCACCCTGACTAGATCTAGGTGCCCGAACCAAGTTAATTTCTCGGTTGACTTCTTGGTCCGGGCTCTTGCTTCAGTTCTACTTGCTTGGGTGATTTCGGTCATCCGAAATGGGGCTTACCTGAACCCATTTTCTAGCTTTCTCAAGCAACCTTCCGCTCCGGCTTCTCGTCCCTCAGAAACGCCGCGCACTTCCTTCTCGTCTGCCAGCATACTTTTCCACAGCACCTCGTCCCTCGGATGCACCGAGTCCGTCAACTCTCTCCCGTGTTGTTCTTCTCGCTAACTGCGTCTTTTGCTCGACTTTCTGTGCTCCTAAGTTCCTACACACTCAGACACAGGACATCAAAAATACAGCAAGACCTAACTCTAATTTGGTTGACCACATCAAAACTACTTCGAGATACTAACAATCTCCCTCCTTTTAATATATATCAACCCAAGTTAGAGTTAGTGTAAAAAACATAGAGGTAATAAAATAACAGTTAAACAGTTAAAGTGAGAATTTTTTAATTTACATAATTAACCTCCCCTAGACTTGAGCTTTTATCTCTCATTGTCCCCATTTTATCACAGCAAAAATAAAGTGGGGGAAAAACAATGTTAAAAATTTGCAACTTTCTCTAAGGGTAAAGAGAGTAGAAGTTTTAAAAAAACTTTTACAAAATAGTTTTCTAATGTTAAAAAACTTGTTTTGTGTAGAACCATAGTTTTTGCAAGCTAAATTTTAAAATTAGTTTTTTTTTATAAATTTCTAAAATATTTTTAAGTATTGAGAACAGAATGCACAATAATTGAAAAATTAAAATTTTTAAGGATAAGTTCTCAAGATTTTTTTTTTAAAATAAGGTTTAGGGTAATTAATTCATGAAAAATTTATTCTTTATCAAAGAATTTATAAAAAATATTTTCAAATATAATTTAAGGGATCTATCACTGTATAAAAAAAATTAGGATAAGAATTTTGAAAAGAAGGATTGTTCGAAAAATATTTAAAATAGATATGGCAAATATTTTAAAAAAAGTTTTATTAATCTAAAAAATCATGCCGATTATTCTCATTATTCAAAATATAACGATAATTCTCCAAAAAAAATTTGTTGAAATACATATCTAAAATATTTTAAGTTTTAAATCATGACTTTTCAATAAAAAAATTCATAAAATAATTTTTTTAATCGAAGAAAAAAATTTTAAAAAAAAATTAAGAGATTTTTCATTCTATAAATAGAAGAAAAAGAATCAAAGATAAATATTAATAGTAAGCGTATGACCCTAATTTTGAAATTGAAATTCATATTTCTAAACATAAAATATGCATAATTATTTTTAGACTAAGCAAGATCTAGGGACCCAAAATAAATTTTTACCTACTTGGTTAACAAGAAATATTTTGGGTACATATCTTTGTGATATTTTTCTAATTTAGCCCTTATGATTTTTAAGATACCAATTTAGGCTTCTATAATTTTTCTAGGTATTTTGATTATCATATGCAAAGTTTCTTGATTTTTCAATTTGGTCCTTCAAATTTTTATTTTCATCTTTTAATTTATTATATATTTCTAGAGGGCACGTATTTGTTAAGATTGTTTTTAATTTAAAAACTTCCTTTTTCAAAATATTATTTTTTATTTTTAGCTTACATAGTGATCTGGTCATGGATTTAATACCTGAATATAACTGGTTAGGGGTTAGTAAACATACCTCACTTACCAGATATGTCCTGAAGTTTGTTTCTTCCTCCTTGTTGCAACTTTCTTCTGAGGAGCCTCCCCCTTCATTTATGCTCTCCTCTTGGTGACTTGCCATCAGTGCAAGTTCAGCGTACTCCTCCAAATTTGATTCTGATGACGACTTGTCCCACGTCGCCTTAAGGATTTTGTGCTTTGTTGTGGTTGGTCCCTTCTTGTTATCCTTCTTCAGCTTTGGGTAGTTATCCTTGATGTGTTTCTCTTCATTGCAGTTATAGCATCTTACCTTCCTTGCTCTTTTTTTCTTTGCTTACACTTGATTAAATTTATTAGTTTTAAAAAATTTCTTGAATTTCCTTAGCATATATGTTGTTTCATCATCGTTGAAGGAGGTGTCAGCGTTTGATTCATCCTTCTTGGCTTTTAGAGCAATATTATTTGATTTTTCTATTTCCTAAGAATCTATACAGCGAGACTGATGAAGTTTAAAAGTTGAAAATAAGCTTTCAAGAGTACATACCTCAAGGTCCTTAGAGATATAGTAAACTGTTGGTTGCTACTCGGAATACCTACTGGTTCCCCTGTATAAAAATTTTATATAAGTACTAAACATTTTCCTAGCTACCATGTGTTCTTTAAAAATTAAACATGGAATCGCAAACGGAACTTAACATTATTGAAACCAAGTTTAACTTATCTGTTCTTAGAGGTTAGACTTGGATCGCA
>JBBMJZ010413116.1:19210101-19230276 GCA_037833815.1 Zingiber zerumbet | reverse complement strand
GAAGAGATTCGGGCGCCCGGAGCCTCCTATATAAGGAGGGTGAGGCTTGGAGCAAAGATAAATTCACTACAACGTCTTCCAACGCTTGTTCTACTGTGTTGTGCTCCTGCGACGCTGCGAGGCTTCTCCGACAAGTGTTGTCTTTCCTTTTTCGTATTATTTTCGGTATTGTTTATTTATTAACATTCCTGTAATTTAAACTGTGTAATCATATTTTCAAATTGTAAGTGGATTGACCAACGAAAGCACTCAACGAGTGCGGGCCTTGGAGTAGAAGTCGACAAAGGCTCCAAACCAAGTACATTGATTATGTGTTAGCATTGTTGAGTTTTTGCTTTTTCTGCTTCGTACTTACGATTAATTTTAAATCGCTATTCACCCCCTCTAGCGAATTCTCGATTCAACAAGTGGTATTAAAGTAGGTACCGCTCTGATTTGGTGCAACCGCCAATCAGGCAAAGGGTTTTTTTTTAAAGAAAAATTAGATATTAAAGCAGGTATGCCTTTCGTTTTTTTCCCTCCAAAACTATTTTTGAAAAATTCATTTTCATCTTTTCACCGTTGGTTAGTATTAGCAAAATATCGCATTTACCAAAATTTAAAATAATATTTTTTAATATTTATTTTTTTTTGAAATTATTGAAATACTATATTTTTTCTCCAGCACTACTAATCCAAGACCAAGTCTTGGAACCTTTTTTTAGTTTTCTATCTTTAGTACTTAATGACCCAAGTTGAAGGACGAAGCATTCATAAACCACCTCCATATGAGATGTACGAGAGACATGCATTCAATTTGTGGAGGATGCAGATGGAAAGCTTCATCTTCATGAACGACTTTGATAGTGGATTGACACTAAGAAGATCAACACAAAACTCGAAACCAAATCAAAAGGTAATAAAGTTAGTTTCAGATTTATTACCTAACAAAGTTAATTGCAAGATAGGAAAAGTCAAGGATGCCCACGAGTTTTGGACCTGTCTGATCAAGCTTCACGAGGAGTCATTGGAGTTAGATGATCAAGTCAAAATCGAATCCGAACTCAAGTTAGATCCAATTTAAAAGCCGACTGAATTAGGGGTTGCACTCAAGGTTAGTAATATTTACCAAAATATCCTTACTAGTAGTAGTTTAAAAAATGTGCATGTTAATTTGGATATTTGTTAAAATATACGTGAAAATAGTGTACGTGACAATACTTATAAAAATATCCCTAGGATATTATCTGATAAAATAACTCTAATTAATTTAGAAAATTCAGAAGATCTGAAAATAATTAATAACTAAAAAAATTCAAATGATGACCAAATCAATTTAAATGATACTACCTCTAAGAAAAATTCAACTAATAATATTAAAAATATCACTTTACACAAAAATTTAAATAGATTAATAAATTTAGAAAAGTTAAATATTAAAAAATTAAATTTAAACTTAAACAAATATGAAAAATCAAATGATAATGACAAGGTCAATATTGACCTAGATAAAATTAATATATTTCTTAATAAATTATTTAATAGTCTAGACAATATCAATCTAGAAAATACAATCCAAACCTAAAATAACTAAATTAATTTGAAATTAAATGTTAAAGATAATCTAGAAACTTTAAAAATTATTTTAAAAATTCTTTAAAAATTATTTAAAAAATAAAAAAATTATTTTACTTTTTTTTTTTAAAAAATATTTTAAAAACTTTAAACATCATTTTAAAAATTATTTTAATATTAAAAAAACATTTTAAAAATTATTTTAATTTTTTTAAAAACTTTAAAAATCATTTTAAAAATGGTTTCAAAATTATTTTAAAAAATTAAGAAAAACATTTTAATTTTTTTTTTAACTTTAAAAATCATTTTAAAAAAACATTAAAAATTATTTTCAAATGTATTTGAAAAAACTTTAAATATTCTTTAAAAAGTTCCCTGAAAAATTATTTTTTTAAAAAAAGATTTTGAAAATTCTTATAAATATTATTTTAAAAAAACTTTAAAAATTCTTTTAAAAAAACTTTAAAAATTATTTTAGAAAAACATTTAAATTTCATTTAAAAATTCTTTTAAAATTATTTTAAAAACTTTAATTTTTTTTTAAAATTATTTCAAAAAACTTTAAAAATCCTTTTAAAAATTCTTTTAAAAATTCTTTTAAAAATTATTTATAAAATTCTTTTAAAAATTCCTTTAAAAATTATTTTAAAAAAATGTTAAAAATTCTTCTCAAAATTCCCTTAAAAAAATTTAAAAATTCTTTTAAAAATTATTTAGGGAAAAAAATTTAAAAATTCTTTATAAAAAAAATTTAAAAAATTCTTTATAAAAAAAATTTAAAACTTCTTTATAAAAAAAATTTAAAAATTCTTTATAAAAAAATTTTTAAAACTTCTTTATAAAAAAACTTAAAAAATTCTTTTAAAAATTCTATTAAAAAATTTAAAATATTATTTTAAAAATCGTTTTAAAAATTATTTAAAGAAAACTTTAAAAATTCTTATAAAAATTCTTATAAAAAAAACTTTAAAAATTCTTTTTAAAAACTTTAAAAATTCTATTAAAAATTATTTTAAAAAATCTTTAACAATTCTATTAAAAATTATTTTAAAAAACTTTAAAAATTATTTTAAAAATTATTTTAAAAAAAAATAAAAAATTCTTATAAAAAACTTTAAAAATTCTCCTTTCGTGATTGGTAGAGAAGCCTCTTACAAGCATTGGAAGCACACAAAGTAGTAAAACACTTAAAAAAACTTGTGTACAGGTGATTTTGAACTACTAGGATCAGGGTTGTATTATAGCCCTGATCAGGGCACTTGAACATGGATAAAATTTTATCTAGATCGCAACGGATCGCTACACATTAAGTTTTGATAAACTTCTATTCCGACGCTTGGACCTTTGCGATACGGTCCCCGTTGGGCTAAGCACCCAAGTGATCCGGGAGCTCGGACCAGGTCCAGGAGCTCGAACCAAGTCAACTTCTCAGTTGACTTTTTGGTCTGGGCTTTTGCTCCGGTCCCGCTCGCTTGAGTGATTTCGGCCATCCGGAATAAGCTTCACCAGATCCCATTTTCCTGCCTTCTCAAGCAACCTTTCGCTCCAGCTTCTCGTCCCTCCGAAATGCCGCGCGCTTCCTTCTCATCCGCCAATGTACTCTTCCGCAGCACCTCGTCCCTTGGATACGGTAACTGCGTCTTTTGCTCAACTTCATGTGCTCTTAAGTTCCTGCACACTCAGACACAGGGCATCAAAAATACAACAAGACCTAACTCTAATTCGATTGACCACATCAAAATTATCTCGGGGTACTAACAAAATCTCCTCCCTCTTTGGCCTTGGCTCTTAGGGCAAAGTGATATTTGCTTGTTTGATGATCCCTAGGAGTCATGTTATTTCTTCTTCTTCTTAGGTGTAGTGATTAAGATGTGAAAATCATGAATTGTGCACTCAACTGGCCTTGATGGATTAGAGGATGATCAATCAGGATCAGAGGATGACCGATTGGGAGCGGAGGATGGCTGAATGGGATGCAAGTTATGATGCTACCTTGGCCTAGATGCAAGCAATCATTACTAATTGGACCCCAACACCGCATGATTTTGAGTTACAGGAGACTCACGACCCATCAGACCTTATTGATTATCATATTCGGAGGTTTATTCAACTACAACTTAGTTTTTTTTTAATTTATCATATATAAATCATGTAAAATATATTTATGTTGTTTTGATACTATCTACCAGTTCATTTCTAAATACTGTATTACATTTTATTAGGAGCCCCTATTTATATATTCATCATTATCACCATCTGAAATCCAAAATATGATTCAGATACCTTTTTTATTACATATAAAATTAGTTATATATATTATATAAATTTTAAATTATACATATATTACATTTTTATTACATTCATAATTTATCATATTTGATTTTGTGCAGCATTTTATATTTCTACCCTATATGATTATATTTAGATGTATTATTTGGAGTGTATTTCTATCATGCTATGAATTTAGATACTTTATTATGAATATTTGGATAATTTGTATCATGGTATACATCAGGATATGGAGTTTGATTTAGTTTGTTTGTGCATGATTATGATTATTTTGTATGAATTGTGTCTATTTATATGATTGTGATTGTGATCTTAGTATGGATTGTGTAGATTGTGATTAGTTGTATGGATTGTATTTGTTTGTATGGATTATGATTAGTTTGTATGATTGTGATTAGCATGTATGAATTATGTTTGTATCGCCATTGTTAATAATGGTTTATATGAATATGGAAATTGTAAACATGGTACATTTTGAATATAAAAATTTTCTAATAATTTTTTTATTATTTACCAACAGAATCATGATTTTCATCAGTAATTTTTGACAGAAAATCCGAATTCCATTAGTAATTATTGATACGGAATTATGATGCATTTCCGACGAAACTTATTTTTCATCGGGGACCACCAAAGGCATCAAAGGTTCCATCGGAAATCACCGACGGAATCATTGATTCCATTGATGATTGCCAATGGAATCCATGTATTCCATCAATGATTGCTGACAAAACCAATGATTCCGTTGATGATGCCTGATGGAACCAATTATTCCATCGACAATCACCAATAGAATATATGGATTATGTCGGTATTATTCGATCGCAAACTACATCGGAAGTCATTATTCTATTGGTTATTTTTGACGGAAATAACTATTCCGTCAGTAATTTAAGCTATGAAATTAAATTCCATGGTAAAATTCTTCTACATAAATATACCTTTCATCGGTAATTACCGACGAAATTTGTATTCCGTCGGTAATAATCGTCTACGACCCAATATTTTTACGATGTCTCAAATTTAGTCGTTATTCTATCATTAGATTCAAATACCGATAAAATATTGACGGAATAGATTTAAATACCGACAGAATATTGACAAAATATTTTGTCATTAGCCACGGGGTTTTTAAGTGAATGCACATTAATTTAAATTTATTTGCTAATAATTTCAATTACAACGGTATCAATTAATTTTATAATTAAATTCTCAATAGTTAATTGATTTATTTTGTAGTAAAATTAATTCTCATAAAAAAAATTTCACCGTTTAAATTATTCCGCATGACTTGACATTAACACATACTCAAATTAGCACTTTTGTATTCGTATGGATGAATCTAACTCATATGCAAGTTCATATTTTTCATCTAATTATAACATGTCAACCCTTCATTATTTGAATAATCTTATATATTAAAAATATTTTTATTCATTCAATAAATTAATTTATAAGGATGTACGCTATTTCATTCATGTCCATATTTGATTTATTGATTATGGAAATCAAATTTTTAACAAATACAACATGTCTTTGGACTTGGATCTTAGCCTATTTATTTTTAATATTTTACTTTTGTTCCCTTGTAAAATAAAATAAGTCTTTACGCATTGAAACTCATAATATATGAGATATTTAAAAACTTAATAATTTAATAAGCTTTATTTGATATTGTTAATTGTAGCAAACAGATATTATACTTATCTCATACACTCTTCATATCTCGTTCTGGTTATATAAAAAGAGTTAAATTATAAAATTAATTTATAGTTAACCGTCAAGTGACTAGGAAGATGAGTTATTTTATATTATTAATTAATGATAAAATAAATAGTGATGATGTACAATTAAATTGATAAAAATAAATCTTATTTAATATTTTTCAATGATCAAAATATTTAAAAGAATTATCTCAAATCAAAATATTCAAAAGAACTATCTCAAAAAAAAAAAAACAAGTACTTTTTAAAATTGTTTCATAGGCCACATAAAAATATTGCATGACTAACATATTCATTCATGAGAGAAAATCGAGTGGGTACTATCCATCCCCCTTTAGCATCATAGTTGATCCTACGCCCTAGCATCTTGAATGTCTAAAGAGAATAAAGAAAGATACTATGAGACATTCAAGGGACCATAGGAAGAGGAACACAAATGTGATTCTAAAGCATCTTTAAAGTAATGACCTAGTATGACGAGATTAACAGTTGGATAGCTCGAGGTTCATAAGGATCGAAGAAGGTTGTTTGATGTAGGCAGATGGGAATATATAGAATGAGGAGCATTAAGCCACGAAGGAAGACAATCGTTGAAGGCAAAATATGTAGAAAGAGGCATCAAGGATAGCATGTTGAGGAGCCAAGGGGGCGGGTGTATCCAAGGGATTTATGGCTTCATAGTAGATGGACTAGAGTGAGGTCAAGCTGCAAAAGGTACGATCGTGGTGAATTGAATATTGAGCGACTGGTATCCATAGAGACTAAGGGTATAACTCAATATGGACAGACTCAACCTTAGAAGCAGTTGCAATTAAGGTTACCAGTCAACTAGTACTGGAGATCATGTGGTTAGGAAACTCAATACCCTAAAATGATTTATAATTTAGGATTTATGATGATGACAGCCAATTGGGTCCAAGGAGTCAACAAAAAGAATGATTGTATTTGTGGCTGAGTCGAATGGACAATCTAATAATGAGTGAATAGTTGAATGCTTGCTGACGTGAAAAGCAGAAAGGAACCTTTGCTATATGATAATGGTCAAATCATGAGAACCAATGACTAATGATGAAATGCTAGCTGACTACCAGCAATAAACAACAAAAGATATTAGAGGATTGATAGCCATAAAAGGAGAATCTGATTGAAGGATTCAAGACATGGGAAAATAAGGTTGGTTAGATCTCATTAGAGCTTATCCCATTTCTAAAACTTTTATTGGAATTTCATTATGCTCTTATGATTGTAAAACGTTTCTCCATCTTCGATAATTGACTAAGAAGGAAAATGTTAGTGGTGCTTTTCAAAAGTGTTCTACCAACGAGTTGGATCATAAGATGTGGAATGGAGCTTGCAGACTATGCATTAAATGAATGTGTTTGTGATTGGTGAGTGTGATATCTTATTTATATTTATTATCATTGCTAATATCATGTTGTAACCTTGCTAACAATAGCAAGATTATTTGAGAATCACACTTGCAAGTTAATGATCGCTATTCACCCTCTAGGTCATTCATTCGATCCTATCAATATCAGACATTAAGTCCTTCATAACATGTTAGGACTTCAACCCACCAAGAGCTCACTAATTGAGACTTCTTGCCAAGTATCTAGGAGATCAACCTGCTAGGATCTCGCTCTCCAGACTTCGTGACTTGCTGGGACTTCAACCTTCTAGGAGTTCAATCTTCAAGACTTAGCTTCAAAATGCCAATTATACTTGGTCTTCCTTGACTTGGCAAGAGCCCACTCTATGGGACATTATGTTTGACAAGACCTCACCTCTTGAACTGTCACCTACCATGAGCTTACTTTCCAGGATTTTATGCCTGCCAAGATTTAATCTCTTGAGCTTCTACCTGCCAAACTAGCTGAACAACGCATGCATTTACTACCAAGTTTCTGCACCTAGACATAAATTAGTATACTATTTCAATTATGTTCATCAACATATTAGTTTTGTCTAACAAATTAATTCTTGTCTAACTTATATATGGCAATGGTTTTGTCAACCACATCAAAACTAACCCAACTCAATCCCCCTTTAAGATACCAAGAGGCTGATTGCAAATACAATCTTCCTAATCAAACGAACGTAACACTTTTGTTCCTTAGTCGAAGATCTCTCTACAATCCAAACTAGGTAGTCCTATACATAGTTAACCCATATCATCCTCCAGTTGATGTTACCCAAATCATGTGAAGATAAGATTATATTCACACTTGACTTTGGCAACTCACTTTTTTTGGTCTTTTTATTTATTTATTTATTTTTCAACACTCCATGTCCTCGAAACTTTGCACCCAAAATCTCTTAAGACTTTTGTCTACATGTCAAAAAGCTCTGCTTTCACGACTTTGAATGCATAAAAGGCATCACATCCATGACTTTCTTTTGCTTGCTCAAAAGCCAGCAATTGCCCAAAAGCCTCACCTTTTGGACTTTGGTTCATCAAATATCTCATATCAACCTTTAGGACTTTTGATTCATCAAATATCTCATATCATCTTTTGCCAATATCGATTAAATTCTATTGCAATCTGCTAAATCCTTGTAAATATCAATGCACCAGTTATAGGACGTAGCCAAAGGAGTGAGTAAAGCAAAGAGGGAGCACGAATCTGATAATTAACCAGTAATTGAGGTACAAAAAACTACATATTCCGATGGCGTTTCATAATACAAAAATGCAGGAGTCAGGATCATGGTCTACCTAGCATTACCTATGTTCTTGGTCTTTTTGCTGTTTACCCTTTTCATCCACTTCTCTTGCGTTCCGGTAAGAGTAGACGGCAGACGTCCGGGCAATATGCTTTGCTGAGATCCAGGAAGTTCTGCTGGAAGAGCAGCGGCTGTGCTAGTGAAAGCATTGAGAACAAGGAAAGCCAAAATAGGCGAAAGATCAAGTGTTCCACCTAGTGGAGGAATAATCCCACGGAATATGTTGAGATATGGATCACATAAAATGCTGAAAAAGAAAATGATCATAAGGAACACTACAACATATTTCTTTGCTCCATGTAAGAAACAGTATCAAGAACGCTAAGTAGAGCAATCATATCGATCATGTAAGGAAAAAATGATTGAGCTTACTGTTGCATTAGTTAAACCTTGAATTAATGTCATTTCAGTGGGAATCACAAGAAAGTTCATAAACCCTACTAAGCTCTAAATTCAGACTAGTTGAAATAAGAGCAGGATAACAATCTGATAACTAATTAACAAGTAGACGGTTATTTGTAAGAATAATTGGATTTAGCATTTAATCACTGAGAAGAATGAAGAGCGCTAGTTAGAAGGTTTTCAGGGGAACAAATGTGGCATAGGACATTAGAAATCATAAATACATACAGCAAAGACATTATATGTTAAGTTGTTTGAATTAGACTGGGTAGAGTTAAAACATTGGATGACAGCTCCACTTGACACACTGATTTTTCTTTAAAAGAAAGTAGGCTGGGGAGGGGTGAGTGATATGGTTTTTAATCTCACAGTGCTTTTATTCATCTAGTAGTGTCAAATAGATGGGCTACATGTGCATCCCAGCTTGCTGCTAGTTTCGCTGGAGTGGCAAGCACACACCAATGAGGCTAGCCTAGCTGGCCCCATGTGCAATCCAACACACACAATATTTTATTTTAGGATTTTTGTATCGATTTTGGATGATGGAAATTGGTGGGATGCTGGTTTAGGGTCACATATATAGCTTATAGAAAACAGTTTTTTGATGAAGTTTTTCATTGATTTCTCCATCAGTGCTTGAGAGAGGGGGCTGGGATTTACTATTCTAAAGGCTAGTAGCCGCCCGTGATTTACCTCCTCTGTGTTGGCTCTGGGACGGGTTGGCGGGGGCGCTGGGAGCGAGCGTATTTGTCTTTTGCCACCTTGAGAGAGGAGTTTAGGAAGAAATAGGTCTCTTGTACAAAATAATGGCTATGATTTATCTTATTTTCAATGTACTACTTTCATATTAAGACACATGAATTCTTTCCAAGGAATAAATTATACGTCAAATTACTCTTCTTTTTATTGCGTGTTTATGCTATTCAATTGTGAAAGATGAAGATTTCATCCTACGGCCTGGTGACGTAGCTGATTTCATATTTTAGAAGCAGAATTTGGATTTTAAGTATGTGGTTTGAAACTGTAAATTCTAGCAAGCAGTCTAGAGCTATCTCCAACCTATCAAGGGGTATTAAAGGTAGTTGGCAACCCAACAGGTAGTTGATTGTTGAATAGACTAGCATAAACGCACACACATTGTGATTAAGAAACAGGAAAAACAATACAAAAAGGATAAACAATTCTACACCTATATCAACCAATGCAATTAACATTCAGCATGCCTATCTTGAGTAAAATATTCATTTATCCCATGCAGTGGCAATTGCATAAATAACTCTACCTGAGAGGGCTGACGATTGCTGGAGGAGAGTTGGGAAACCAGGTTAGCACCAGCCTAACTACCAGTAGAGTGTTGTATATGTTCAAGAAGTTGGAGATCCCATTGGCCACGACCAGTCCAGCTATGGAGTCCCCTGGCAGTATTGCAGCAAAGCTATAACTAGAAGGCAAACTCACAACCCTAAGGCTTCTGCAACGCATCTGGAAGCAATATCATTATATACTGATTTGTTTAGAAATCATTTTATACAACTCCATAATTGACATTGTTATAAACAAAAAGGAAATATCCCCATTAAATAATTGCGAAGAATCAATGTTTCCAGAAACAATGAAATTTTTCTGCAATTATAACATAGGCAAATAACTTCCAAGAATTTATATAAAAATAAAATCTTACTGAAATTTTTAAAATAAACAAAGTATAAAGTTTTGTACAATTGCGCAATAATAGTAGGAGGTCGAAAGTATGGAGAAGGCAAGGAGGATAAAAATTCTCATTTTGTTCATCGATAAACAAACAACCGATATATAGGCTAATATATAACTAAAAATAACAAAGTCACTACTCACTAACTCCTCAATCATAAAACATGCACTAACTCACGAACTCCATAACACATCCATTAATCCACTAACTCCTTAATCATTAAATATTCATTAATCAACTAACTCCATAATACATATAACCCACTAACCCTATAAGGCTATAATACAAACATTAACCCACTAACTCTTAATTCTAAAACCCCCTAACTCCATAACCAAGTCAACATTCACAACCATATATTAAATTTTATCAACAATCCTTCTGTTGAGCTGATATTCTAGACACAATAATCAATTTAATAAAAAAAACAATGAAACTTCATGTGGAAACACCAAGTAACTTTCTAAGCTTCTAAAATACATGAAATTTGAGAGGCTTGGTTAGTATATCAGCAATTTGATCTTCTTTTTATTTTCAGTAAATAAGATTAATGACTATTCATTTGTGAGATTCCTCAAGAAATGATGCTTTACATCTATATGTTTACTTCAACTATAACATTGGATATTTTTTGAAAGCTTTATTGCTAAATTGTTATTATAATAAATCTGAGTAGGTTCATCTGCTTTAAAATGTAGTTCTTTAAGAATTTTCTTTAGCCAAATAGCTTGCCAAGCACAAGTTGTGACAATAGATTGTTTTTAAAATGACCCTGAAATAGCTTCTATCCCAAACATGAAAACATACCCAAATCTGCTTCTTCGATCATCTAAATGTCCTGCATAATCAAGTCATATGGATCTATAAAACCATATGGATCTGACCTTTCTCCTTTAACAACCTAAATTCCTAAATAGAAATTACCAAAAAATTCTTTTTTTTGCAGCCAAGTGATGAATATCTATAGGACAATCAATGTATCTATACTTATAACATGCATTATATCAAGTCTGATTGCCGTCAAGTGCATTAAACTCCCCACTATTTGTTTCCCCGCTATCTATTTGTAAAGAATGCTATCAACCTTCTTTCCTTCAATATCTTTATTTAGCTTCACTCTAAGGAGTCCTTACAAGGATTACAATCTTTCATCTGAAAGCTATCCAAGATTCCTTGCACATACCTTTTCTGAGAAATAAAAGCCAGTGTTGCAGATTTCAGCCTAGGCGGTAGCCTAGGCGTTAGACGGTCCCTAGCCGAACCGAAAACCTCCTATTCGGCCAAACTAGGCGGTACTATTTATGTGCGGTCCTAGGCGCCGAATAGGCGGTCTGTTCGGCCTAGGCGCTGCCTAGACCAAACAGATTTCTTTTTTATTTTGGACCAAACCTTTTTTTTATAATTATTTATGGCCCAAAAGCCCAAAACTACTATGTTTCTTTCCAGTTTTCCACAACTCCAACCCTAATCTCGCCGCTGCACATCTTTCTGCCGCCCACCTGCACATCTCTTTGCCGCCCACCTGCACATCGCTGCACATCTCTCTGCCGCCGGCGTCTCTTCCATCGTTCTCTGCCACGTCTCGCTAGAATCTCTCCGGCGCCCTAATCTCTCTGCATCAAACTCGAAGAAGCAAGAATTTGCACCACTGGTGAGTTCTTATTCTGCATTCTTCCATGCTTTTTGCTTCCGTCCTCTTTGATCCTTCTTGGTTCTTCAATGCTTCATCTTGCTGCTGCCTTCTTGCTTCTGAGTTCTTCACTTCTTCTTTACTGCTTCTTGTTCTTGGTTCTTTTTGGTGCTTCTGACTTCTTGGTTCTTCGATGATTCTTAGTGTTTCTTCCGTCTTGCTTCTTCTTTGATGTTTCTTAGTTCTTCGATGCTTCTTGGTGTTTCTTTCTTCTTGCTTCTTCTTTTATGCTTCTTGGTTCTTTGAGTGTACTGTGGTATTTTTTCCAGAACCAAAAGATTTTTTTTCATGCATCAGTCAGAAATTATTTTCTTGGATTTTAAGACCTGATGAGCATCTTCATCAGTAGTGTTTCTCAAGCTTATGGCGATTATTTTCATGCATCAGTTAATCAGTTATGGCATCTTCAACTGCTCCCGAGGGTTCAGGTTCGGGCTCGGTTAGTGTTTCTCAAGCTTCTCAAGATTGTGAAGTACTAAAACGAAAATCGAATGATGTTGGATGGGTGTATGGGATGTTAATTGATGCAAAGAACTTGGACAAAGTCAAATGTATTTTATGTGGGAAAGTTATGTCTGGAGGAGTTTACAGAATAAAAGAACACGTAGCACACATAATGGGAAATGTGTCTGCATGTCCAAAGTCTTCAAAAGATGATCAAGCTAAGTGTAGGAATGCAATTAATGAGGGAAAGATGAAGAAGAGAAACAAGAAAATTGAAGAGGAATCTTTAAGATCGGATGTGAATATTCGAAAAGACATTGATGTGGATGAATTTCAAGAGTCTTTTGGGACCATGAAACCATCATGTACCCTTGGTCTTATGGATAAGTTTTCAAGTGTCATTAGCCTGAGACTTCTTTGAACTTAGCAAAGAGAAAGCAAGAACAAAACATCAATGATGCTCTTTTCAAAGAAAGAACAAGTTTGGTTAAGAATATGTCTGCAGATGGGCATATGCAGCTTGTGTTTCTTTTAATGCTATCGATGATGGAGATGGTTGGTCAATTTGGGCCAGGGTTTAAACCTCCTACTAGATATGAAATGAGTGAGCCATATTTGAAGAAAGAGGTTGACAGGATCAAAGGCTTATTGAAGACAAATGAAGAAGAATAGAAATTGAATGGGTGCTTAATTATGTCAGATGCTTGGAGTGATAGAAAAAAGAGGTCGATTATGAACTTGTGTGTTAATTCTAGATTGGGCACCATTTTTCTTTCATCTAAAGAATCTTCAAATGAAGCCCATACAAGTCAACTAATTTATGAGTATGTAGAGCAATGCATTCAATAGGTTGGTCCAGAAAATGTTGTTCAAATAATAACTAATAATGCCTCAAATAACATGGAAGATGCAAAGTTGTTGAAGGAGAAGAGGCCAACAATCTTTTGGACCTCATGTGCTACACATTTTATAAATCTTATGCTTGAAAGCATTGCAAGTATACCAAGGTTCAAGAAAGTCATTGATCAAGCCAAGTCGTTCACTATATTTATTTATGCTCACCATAAGACCATGGCATTGATTAGATCATATACAAAGAAGAAAGATATTGTGAAACTAGGAGTGACTAGATTTGCTTCAGCATTTCTAACTTTGCAAAGTTTATCTGAGAAAAAGAGTTAATTAAGAGCAATGTTTACTAGCACTGATTGGGAAGAATGCAAATTTTCCAAGAGTGTTAAAGGGAAAACATATTACACAACAATGTTGAGTATTAGATTTTGAACTGGTGTGCCATTGTGCTTGAAGGTTTTTGCATCTTTGGTGAAGGTGCTTCGAATTGTTGATGCTGATAAGAAACCATCTATAGATTTTGTGTATGGTGAGCTTTTGCAAGCTAAGAAAGATATTAAAAATGCTCTAAGTAATGTTCCAAAAAACTATCAGCATATTATTGATATTATTGATGCAAAGATGAAAGATAGGCTAGATAGTCCACTGCATTTGATGGCTTATTTGTTGAATCCTTTTTATCATTATAAGGATCCGCTTCTTTATTTGGATCAAACTGTCTCAATTGGGGTCATTGATTGTATGGATGTTATCTTTTTGGGGGATATTGATATGCAAAATATCATTTTGAGTGAGGAGTTACCCATGTATAAGAAAAAGGAGTCTATCTTTGGGAAACCCATTGCAGTAAAAGCATGTTCATTGAATGATGACAAGTTTGATCCAGGTAATTAAATAAATATTCATAATATTATTATTGTTTGAGGTTATTAATATTATTCATCTTATTGACTTATTTTTTTTTATAATTACACAGCAAATTGGTGGTCGACTTTTGGTGCATTGACTCCTAACTTGCAGAAAATTGCTATGAAGAATAGCATGTCATAGAAGAATATGAGGAGGAAGTGAGTGTGTATGAGTTTGATTTTGAATCAGACGAAGAGCATGTCATAGAAGAATATGGAGGAGAGGAATTTTCCTAAGGATTTGTAATACAAACTGATGTTATCTTTGTAGTGTGTACTTTGTAGTTTATAGTTTGTACTAGACTACTAGTTTGCTTCCATGTTTTTTTTTCTTTGAAGTTGGAACTTTGAATACTTTGATGCTATTTGCTATTTAGCTTAGACTACTTGATGTTCATTTTGGTATCACTTGCTAGTTGTTACTTGTTTTGAATTTTGGAATTTCATTGAGATCAATGTGTATTTCACTAAAAGATCATATGGTATCTAGAGCGCCTAGGCGGCGCGAGTCGAGCGCCCGACTGGCACCTAGCGAAATCTGCAACATTGCTCTATATAAGGTATTCTGCATTGGTGAGCAACAAAATGGAACAATCTCTGAAATAGAGTCAAGAGATGCTACTTTTTATGAAATTGAGTTCCTAACAAAAGGTGAAGTTGATAAGACAATTTCTTTTATTTAAAATAGAGGAAGAGGATAATATTCCTTTATCAATAAATCAAGAATCACTAGAGATGTCTAAATTTAGTCAACCTAATGGGAGTAATTTGCCAAATCATAATTTAACTTCTCAACAACCCAACTTACGAAGAAGTGTTCGTAAGATTAAAACTCAAAAATAGTTCGATGTTAAGAATGAAGCATTAATAACACTCTCAGTTGACAACGATAAACCTCGAACGGTTGAGGAAGGATTAAAAAATCAAGAGCAATGTTTGAAAAACAATCATTATTTCCATAATCAATGAAAGCGGTGAAGAGGAAAGCGGATAGACTAGGATATATAGAACAAGAAGGGCTAATGATGAAGTTAGAGAAAAAATAGAAAATTGCAATGGATGCGAAAATAGAGTCAATGAGAAAAAATCAAGTTTGGGATTTAATCGATCTTCCTCTGAGCCGAAGGGTTATAAGGAATAAGCAGATTATCAAAATCAAGAGGAAAGCGGATAGATCGATTAATCAATACAAATCTCGATTAGTTGCAAAAAAAATATACCTAAATGGAGGGTATTATTTTTAAAGAGAAGTTGAGTACATCTTAGGAGAGAAGATCATGAAAGATCGATCAAAAAGGTTTTTGGGTTTGTCAGAGGCTTATATCACTAAGCTGCTACAACACTTCAATATATCGGATTGCAACATTGTATCCTAAGACTCAATATTATTGGTAGTTTAATGTACATTATGTTGTGTACTCGTTCTAATATAAGCTATGTTGTTGGCTTAGTTAGTCGTTTCCGGTCAAAGCCAGAATCGAGACACTAGAAAGTAGTGAAGAGGGTATTCAGATATCTCAAAAGGGACAACAGATTGTTGTATTTGTTTTCGAGGATCTAAGATGAGCCTGAAAAGCTATACAGATGCAAATTGGGCGGAGACTTGATGATAGAAAATCCACATCTGACTTCTAGCTAAATGGTGGCGCTATCTCATGGAATAGTAAGAAGCAAACTTATGTAGCCTTGTTGACAAGGAAAGTTGTGTGGCTTGGCTTGTGCAGCCTTGTCGACAATATAAGCTATATGGCTGGGCTTGTGTAAACTTGTCGACAATGAAAGCTGTGTAGCTTACGCAACGGATGTGCAAAAAGTTGTCTGGTTGAGAAGGTTACTGAAGCATCTAAAGATTGCTAAGGACAATGGAAGTCCTAAAGTCCTGTTACAGTGTACTGTGATAGTCAAGTTGCTAGCTTTTTCAAAAGATCTTAAATATCACAGCAAAGACAAGCTTATAGAAATTAAGTATAATTTTGTAAGGAATATTATTGATAAGAAAAAGATAGTTCTTGAGTACATCCCTACATGTAATATGCTTATAGATCCTTTTACTAAACCATTAACTAAAAAGTCATTTCAAAGATATGGAAAGTTTTGTGACTTCATAAAATATAACACGTAAAATATCATGATATATTCAGTGTATATGTTGTTACATTTTGGATTAAAATCTCAATGAGCATGTTGACAGGTTGAGATTGATCCACTCACATGGACAATTATCTCTATTTGGTAAGTATAAATAAATGTAAGATCGTTACTTATGGGACAGCTTATGTAGCTGTAAATAAAGATATGCCCATAAGTTAAGGTCGCCTTGATAATTGTGTCAAGATGAAATCATATATGTAATGATTGGAGTAAATGAACTCTGAATCTGCTTAAGGCTAGATTAAAATTCATATGTTGAATTCAAGATTAGACATTAAATATATTTAGATCAAAATTTGTACGATGTTAAATTTTGAGAAAAACATGCGCTCTTTTTTGTAAAGAGAAAAACATCATAGCATGTGATTCATACCACGTGCCCTATAGTGACAATAAGGGTAGTAGAAGAATGGATCTTTCCTTCTCTACTATGTGAGACCCTTGAGATTATAAGTTAATATCAATCTTACCCTAAGTGACTATTTAGTTATCTATTTGAAGTTCTATCATTGTTTGCTACTTTGGCATGTTTCCTATTGGCTATGAGTGATTCGGTCTATAGAGCATAACTAGGAAAACGACTGATTATAATGAATAAATTCTAGCTAAAAAGAAAGATTAAATAGATTTACATCTTTTGATGTTATTCGCTGGTCAACCCATTTTTATTATTATTATGTATAGAAATAATTGTGAATATTTGAATATGGAACATGTTCTTGACATAATAATCATTATGAGATTAGAGATGTTCATATTGATGTAAATAAAAATAATTTAATCTGGGATAATGACAAGTTATTAATGTCTCTAATTCGTTCTATAGAGCAGCTATGTAAGGTTAAGCAATCTTCTTAGCAATAATTACTTAGCGTGTTTAATGTCGCATGAACCATTTTCCCTAAAGTATGAATTGAATCTTCTTACATGGTCTTTGTGACAAGATGACCCTTCTGGATTGACTTAAACGAGCAGGAGATGTTAGAGTTAAGAAGATGAAATGGCACCCCTACCCCTTCATCTTCTAACTCATTCATTTCCTCCATTAATAGAGGAAGAGGAAGAGTCATCTTCCTTATATAAAATTACGTCCAAGGTCCAAGAAGAAGTGTGTGACAAGTTGTGTGTGAAGTCTATGCAAGGTCAAAGAGAAAGGGTTCGTCCCGTGTGTGCGATCTCTGTGCAAGGTTTGGGATTTGGTTTGTGAACCTTGACGAGCTTTTCGATTCGTTCATGATCGCTCTTTCGACGACAAGTGAAGATCAAGATCTACTATGGGAGATCAGTGAATTTTACAGATTCCATATTTATGTATTTCATGCTTTAGAATCAACAGAAACAACTATTTCTTTTAAAGCTTCAGAAACACAAGTTTCTATTATGGCTGTTTAAAAATCTAACAGCTTGAAACTCATGGATCACTAGATGCATTCCTCTTATTTCAATTTTGATGCACTGCATCTGAACTATAATTGTTGTTTCAGGCAACTTCTACGACATCAGAATGCAACCTCACACATGCTTATTCTCACTGTTGCATTTCAAGCAAGTTCTAAAGCATATCAGAATGCAATCACACACAAGCTTATTTTCACTGTTGCCTTTCAACGTGTTGAAGGTCATAGATAGTATTGCTTCACTGTAAATCATCACAAAAGGGTTGAGATCATCTCTTAAACAACCAAAATGGGAACTGCCACAATAACAACATATCTCAAATTTCTAGATCTCAAAGTGCTTGAAGCTCTTCAAATAAATACATTAGAAAAAATGAAAAAGATTCTTCAAAGGTATCCATTTCATAATTCTTGTGAGAATTTTCTCAAGTTACTAAGTCCATTAGAGAGCCTAATATGGTTTTTATCCTATTTTTGATATATATAACTCTTAGCACAATCAACTTAATCCACAGATGAGCACAACATGGATCTAACAAGTTCTAGTTGTCCTTGCAATCGCACGAAAAAGAAAAATTTAATTGCAAGTTTAGGTTATTTTGGTCCAATCATTCCACTATTTGAAAATTTGAGAAGTCAAATATGTAGCTCTTGCATTATATTTAATGTGAGTTAAGCATCATGAGTTGGAGATTTTAAGAATTAGCTGAATTTAAATACATCAAATTAAATTCAATTTATATGTCGAGAAGATTTGAACAAATAATCTCAGGCTGCCAGCAGGAGCTGATTTCTACCAAGTACTGAACGTAGACGAGTGACCGAGAGAGCAAGCAAACGAGTGGCTAAGCGGACCGAGCGAGCGGCCGAGCGAACCGAGCGAGCGGACCGAGCCAGAGGCCGAGCGGCCGAGCGGACCGCGGACCGAGCGAGAGGCCGAGCGGACCGCGGACCGAGCGAGTGGCTGAGCGAACCGAGCGAGCGGCCGAGCAAACTCAGCGATCGGACGAAAAAGTCGACCGAGCAAGCGGCTAAGTGAACGCAGGATTCAAGCGGGCGGATGGACTAAGGCCTGCAAGGATCACAGTTTCCTTGAAACAGATTCGCCCCACCTCCGGCTGTGCTTCGAGGTTTCCTTGGATCGTCTGTTTCCCACGATACAACAATGAACCGTGATTACCACCATGCACTGATGGTCATGGCAAATTAAACGGTACCCGACTGCTATTACGGGCACTCTACCAAGCAAGAGATGCACAACAGAGGAGAAGGGAAACATAGGTGGAGAGCTTTAACTTTTTCGAGCATGTAACCTTTTGTCTATGGTTGTAGCCTCCTTATATAGGAGCTCAGTCCAATGGCCAGCGTTAATGATCGTTTAATGATCATTATTCGCCAGCTGTGAAATGCCAACGTTTCACTGGGCTGCATTAATCTTTAATTTAATGCATTTGTTACACCCTTAAATAAACAGCAAAAAGTTTATGCAGCAAAATGTTGGTTGTTCCACTTGGGCAAATTTTGCCCCGACTGGTCCAACATTCGGCACGCCTAGGTCGTGCTCGCACACGAGTCAACTTGGTTCAGTGCAATCTGGGCCCTGGATTTACACCCCCTAGTACCCACGCGTGAGAGACAACCTCTTCCCATGCATTTGTTCACATCATCAATCCATGTGAATCAATATAAATCAACCAATATGCCTTGAAACTCCCAATGTGGGACTAAAGTCTCATTCACAATAGAGCTTCATGCCTCTTCCGCCTCTTCTCCATTCACATATATCCAACAATCCCCCACATGAATGGATATAGGGTATGTGATAGCATTCAGCAGTTGAGTCCAGTATAGAACAGGTAGGTTTTACCCTTTTAACCTTCCCTTGTGAAGATCTGTTAGCTTACTCAATGTCCTTGAATTGTTCTGTCGTTTATGTAAGCATTGACATATCTTACCCAAGACTCTCCCTGATACAACTCAGTTCTCATGAGTGTGTTCATTCTTAGACATGAACACGCCTGGTTCTGTGAGAAGTTCTAAGAATTATGTCTCCAATTATCTTCAAAGCAGCTCCACTTCTTTCTCACATAGGTGATCTCTTAAGAGTATTCCACATTACTCTTCTTGGATCATTAAAGGTCGTGTGACTCCATCCTTCACTGATTCATTGGGTCGTTCCCCCACAATGAGCAACTTTGTCGGTACGATTAGGTTGTCCCTTTGAACCTAGTTCTTGAGATCTCCAGTCTGCATAGCTTGGGTTTGTTGGTATCCCATGATAGTTTCGATGTGATCAACCAAGTCAGGTCAGGTCTTGTTAGTATTTAAC
>JBBMJZ010413116.1:19172319-19187934 GCA_037833815.1 Zingiber zerumbet | reverse complement strand
TATGACAGGGATAACATTGAGACTCTGTATGTTGGGGTTACACTTTGACTCATTTACTGACTCCATTAGGGTCATCAGGTGATGAGATTGGGTGTAGTAACAAAACATATAGGAGTCAGTATTGTAGTCGAGGATTCACCACACCTATGGGTATGGATATCCTATGTAATAGATTGTTCTATAGTGTATAAAGTCTCTAATCATAGCTGAAAGATATGTTTTAGGAAAAAAATTTCCTAGTTGCACATGCGATATCACTATAAGATACATCACATAGTTGTCGAATCAATATACAACCCTCGATGTACCAATAGTTGTAGATTTGACTGGGATATATGAGATGAAGGGACCGAACTGTGCGTTAACCATAATTGATGGGTTCTTACAGACACTATTTAGTGATACCTAGGGAGTCATGGGGTGGTGCTACTAAACTCTCTTACCATGATTCATTGGATGATAATCAAAATTAGTTCTGACATCTTATAGGCTAGTAGGAGTATGCCAGAATAAAGGACAAGCATCATCCTGAATCACAAAGAGTTGTGAACCCACGCCTAACTGTATCCCTGAACTATTGAGGGTCACACAAGTATTTATTTCCCTATTTTTTGTTGAGAAAGTCAATTTAAAGTAGTTGAATTTGACGAATAAAGTTTGATGTGATCAAATAGTGTATTGACAAATAAAGTTTAATATGATCAAATGTTATGAGTGATTCCCAATAATTGGAAATGGAAGAGTTCCAAGTCAACAAATCGGATTACTATTGTCATAATAGTAAGCGAGTGTGCTCACCACACTCCTATGATTATGGACTCACATCTTTGTGTTTTAGAAAATTTCTAACATCCAATGGGTCAAGGTGGAAGAAGGAAAAATGGCTAGGTTCAATGTATCAAGAAAAGGAATTAACAATTTCAAAATTTTGTTGTTTTTTCTTTTTTCCCTTATCCACTACTTTCCCACAACGTTTTTGGAGATGAAACCATTAACTCCACTTCCACCACTTCAGCCATTTTTGGAAGAGTTGTGGAGCCACTTCCTTTTTCCTTCTTGGAGAGAAGTAGGAAAGGATCTCTTCTCCTTTTTCTTTGAAAAAATTTGAACGGAACCTTCTTCTCCTTTGGAAAATTTCGGCAGCCCTTTTCATCTTTCTTGGAGTTTCGGCAGCTACCATTCCAATCTTTTCTTTGGGGAAAATTTTGGACGGAAGATCATCAACCATTCTTGGAGAATTTCGGCAGTCCCTCTCCTCTAAGTTGCAGCCCCCTCTCAAAGGAAGAAGATAAAATCTTCTTCCCTTTCTTCCATAGAGAGAACCATCTCCTTGTCGCTAATTTTTCCTTCTCCGAGAAGGATTGTTGCCACCCACCTTCTTGCAGATTTTTGGAAGGTGCAACCCCTTGTTGAGGACTATTTGGCAGCCCCTTGTGAAGGGGTAATTGGGCAGCCTCTTCCTCATTACAAGGAAGACATTTTTCAATCGTTTCAACAAAAACGACACTTGATCTCTAGTACGATCAAGTGTTGGAAAGGGGACTCCAATCATGGACCAGATTAAACGAAAGAAGCTCAAGTTCGAGACAAAACATTGAAGGGCTATTTCGCTAAATCCATAATAGTTGGAGCCATCCCCAAACAAAGGTAGTTTGGGAGGTATAATTCTTTACATATGTTTTGATTCATATGTATGTTGATGCATGTGTTAATAGTTTTATTTAGGTTATGCTTAATTAATCTAGTATGTTTAAATTAGATAGTTTTGCATGTCTAAATAAAATGATTAAATTATCATCAGATGAATCAATCACATAATAGTTTATCTTTGTTATACTTTTAGGATCTTACTTGAATGATTAGATTGTAATGCATGCTTAGATTAAAGATCATGTTTATGTTTGTTTTGTAAATCCTTATGAACACTCCTTTGATTTAATTGTTAAATCATAAAATAAAATTTAAATTTTCATTACACATAGGAGTATAAAACACGATATCCGAATTTAGAATTCAGTTCCAACAAACGTGTTAGGTGAAGAAGGATATCCAACAGATCTCCACTAATAATCTTTGGCATGAAAAAAAAGGGAAAAAAGGTGTGATATCTGACAAAAATATAGATGTTCCAATGCAGATAGATGAGAAGCCAACAAAATAGACTTTTCCTAGTAGCTTGAAGAGAAAAATGACGAGAAGGTCCATATCTTTGTATAGGTTACAACATCTAGGAACAGGTGGCAGTGGAGACTTCTGAAATACCGCATTCATAGGTTAGCACAAATATGTACATTCGAAGCCAAAGATTAGATCAAATATGTATCTCCTAAGGTACTGTCAGTCATCAAACAAAAATAGATACTGCTTCTCATAAAAATAAAATAATAGTAATAATAATATAATAACAAAATTATAAAAATGAATTTGAAGGTCATCAGTTCCATAGGGAAAAATTTGCTACCGCTGTTTAAAATTCAGACAATTAGAAGTTATCAGCCAAAGGAAGAAAATGAGGTGAAAAAAGTAAGATTCAAATGATTTTTACCGGTGACTTTCAGCAGTAAATAGCCCATCTAAATGAAGGAGGTCATATGTTCGAGGATATGTTGAAAACGACTCACACCTGCATGAAAAGAGTTTGATCATTAAACTACAACTATCTAGGGTATGTTTTAAGTTTTATATATGATATTCCACGGGTCTAGGGTAGGCAGTTGAAATTGATTTTGACAATAGTCATGGACTTACCAGTCATGATAGGTTCCAATTAGTCCTCTGTCATATACCACACTGAGGGAATTTGGACCATAAGAGGAGACAACATTCATTACCCATACAGGATCGTCAATGAGTGCTGCTGCAAAGCTTCCATACAATGTATTCATATCCATAACATTTCGGATTTTATCAGTTCCAAGAGCTGAAAGCAATGTCTTGTAGTGTTTTACCCTGGCCTTCCACTTGCTTTCATCATGCTTGAATCCCTCAGAATTCCCTCCTTGTACCATGCCAAGGCGTTGTGGAGCTGTATGCAGCCTTTGGGGCCACCTTGGCATAGATTTTACAGCCAATTTCTTGAACTTTTGATTTGGAACATTTAAGCAAGTTCGGAGTGGCATGTACCATGCTGAATCTGGGTCCATGCTGTCATCGCACTTAGGTGGATAAGCAGATGCACTAAGTTCATCATAGCAACTGCTGTCAGCAGATTTCTGCCACACTGCAATGTCATTCTTTATGTTGTAGAGTTTGAAGCACATGCTCGTTAACAATTTCTTTAACCTATCAAAGTTCACTTTCTGCTCTTCTGCAGTTGTATTCCATCCACGCCACCTATTTTCAAAGTTTACAGGTGGCCCAGAGAGAACCCAGAAGCCACCAGGTCGAAGTATTCTGTGTATCTCTAATAGATAAATTCCATCTGAAAAATGATCGAAAAAAATTATTATTGTCCATCTTAGATATATATTACATATAAAGAACGTCCCAATGGATCACACAGCTATGCTATAACAGTGATGCATCTAGAGAAGCAGCAATTTCAAAAAAGCTGTACTGAGAGCATGTATGGATTACATGCTAAAAAAAATACAAAGGAATATACCCTATAAAAGGCACCCAATTTTTGGACAATAACATAAACACTAAAAAAACAAAAAAAAAATTACTGGTGAAACTAGAGAAACACGGAGAGAAATGGAAGAAATAGCAAGTCCACCTAAACATACATGTTAAGAAGATTGTATTATTAAGAATCAAACAGAAGTATAGGTTTAAAGACAAAGTAAGATTGTTTCCCTTTGTCCTTTTAGATCCTTTTAGTAAATAAAATCATAACCTACTACCAAAACATGTGTGGGAGTACTTTGCATAGCTGTATAGTCCTCCTTGAAAATAAATAGTGTTACTAGAAGTAGGGCACCTAAAAATCTACCAGACAATAAAATAAAATTTATTTTTCCTTTTGATTTAGTTCTGGTTGATATGTGCAAAGCCAGAAAATTACCAAATTCTGTCCATGGAATAAGACATCGGGAACAATGTGCAATATCAAATGAATTGGATGGGAATGGAAGGCGTTGAGTCGAAATGATGCCCAAAATGGCTGGAATCCCACGTTCAAGAGCAAACTGTATTTGAGCCTCATGATTATCTCTGGGTGCCAAAGAAACAGTTAATATTCCACGGTCTAACAAATCACCTCCCCAGCTTGCAACCTATCAGTGAAAATGAGCAACACAGATTAGTTGAGCATAAATGCAATGCTATGGTTGAAAGATTCAGTAAACATGCATAATATATAATAATGTTGTGATGGATCTAATTAACTTTCTTATATCTGATATTGGTTGCTTTATATTGTCTGACCACACCATGACAAGATCAAATCTAGATCAAGCAATGTTGGATATATATTGAAAATTATGATTAGCTTATTCTCAAGCCCTTAGCCATCAAAGCACCTTTGCCTAGTTCAAAAGGTGAAAAATCACAAAGATTTCTGGAAGGTAAACTTATATACTCAAGACTATCAAGATAACCATCAACATGTACATGGATGCTAGTCAATGGCATAATTCTTATGAGCTAAACTAACAAGAAATGAGAACGGTTGTTTGACTAACAATTTAAAGGTATAGTAGAGGGATTTCTTGTTCCAATAAAAGAAAGAATGTGGGAAATGATGATGGTCCCACTGCTGTCTTATAACCAATTGGGGCAGACATAAGTTACCGGGAAGTATCACTAACAAAAACAGTTCAATTTGATTGTTCAGCACTCACCCCACACCCAGTATCAATAGCAGTTCGGATAATTCCATTTTTCATTTCAGGAATAAGATCTTGCATCAATTCAACATAAGCACCAACTCCATTGGGAAACATAGTACCTCCACCTGGAAAAATGAACTTTTCTCCATCTTTCCTGAGCCAGTGTTGATTTGATTTCTCATTGTTGATCCAATCATAAGGCACATTTCTGGACCATATTCAAAAGAGTGAACATGAGGATTACCTGAATACCTAGTCATGACTAAGTGAAAAATCTGTAGAAACTTATGATTACAAGGCAAAGTATCAGGACAATGTAAAGAAAGAATACCTATACCAACATTGATCTCTGCTCTTTGGCCATCGCATTGGCACTTTATACCCAAGAGGTGGAGACACTAAGCATTCTTTTCTCTCAGCCATTGGTGGGCAATGGCGCTCCATGAAACTAAGCCTGTAATTACCATACTTTCTCCATCTCTACATGAAAAGAAAAAACTTGTGACTATCAAGATAATATCTAACAGGAGCCACATATCAAATGCTTGGATGCCACATTATTAAACTACTGAAATTCTCATAATTATTATTCTTTGAATTTATGGAACTTGTAACCTGAAAAAGTGAGTAAAACATTGTATGACAAAACAAAATAGCTACATGATCCTGAATCAAGATTCAAGAAAGGCAAATTGTAAAGAAAGGTAAATTGTAAGATAGGGCTAGCAAAAAATCAAGGTTTAAGATTAGGAATAATATTTTGACAATTGAAAATCAAATAAAGCAAAAAATCAATACACCAAGAGAACCTAAAAAAGAGAAGATTGATTGATCCATTAGATGGTAAGAAATGCAATACTTTTACATTTGGCCACTTCTAAAGCATTATTAAATGATTTGGAATATGCATACTGATACCTTCGGTTTATTAGATCCTACTAACTCAGATTTCATTGCATCAATTGTAGTGATCAGAGTTTGAATATACCTTGGGGTCCGTGCATGGTGTGTAATCTTGATAGTCAATACCACACTCAGGAAACTCAACTGAGTCAATTTGAAGAGAAGAGGCAGAAGATTTATTGTGCAATTGAATAGCTGGCACAACATCCATGTTAAAGTATCTGTTCTTTTCAGAGCAATAGATGCCTCCTAGATAGAAAGAAAACCCACATAGGACAATGAGCATTAAAGCCACTGGAACAATTCTAGAGCTTCTATCAACATATGCTTCTGATCTAGGGTCTTTATTCTTCATTATTTCTTTTGTCTTCCTAAAATGAAAGCCTGAAAGAAAACAATCAAACATCAGCAAAATGTCAAGGATAGTAACCCCATCATTTTAAAAAAAATGCAGATGAAAATAAAATTGTTAAGGCAATATTAATAAATGAACATAGTACATAACCATTCTGACATATTAAAAATAAATAAATAACTGATCATTTAAAAAATAAATGAGTACTTCAGAAAATCCTTAACTACAAATTCTGGAACTGCTTATGGCACAAACACAGTTTCAAAAATCATAGTCAATCCATAGGCAATCAAGTCAAGAGGGAATTTGTAGTTCAGGGGAGTCTTGAATATCAATGTGTATTCTTGATCGCACCTCATTTCAAAATAAAAAGGATGTCAAACTCATTTCCCATGATAAAGTGCGAACAATTATAGCATGATTAAATTGATTGCCTTGAGCTAACCATCTCACAAGTTTGGATTTAAGAGTTTTAGATACACCTAGATGCCTTAACAGATCAGCAGAAAATACAATTTCACAGATAATTATGCCATTCTGTTGCAAGAAAAGTTTTTTCAGTAACAAATTTCATACTGTAAACGTCACCCGAAGCTCAGTGTAATTGACTAAAATAGGAAAAAAAAAATCACCACCTTCTGGTAGATCTAATGTCATTCTGCCCAAACTCATAAACAGATCCAAGTTATAACAATTTATTTTCAACTAAAGGAGATTATTCAACTAATCACTGAATCCTCATTAAGATCAATAGACTATCCAAACCAAGAAGACGATGGAGTACAGAAAGCTAGACGGAGATAGGTGACTAAACGCCATCCTACAGAGATGGAGTAGCAGAAATTGAAGTAAAAGGACATCCTACTGGAAACAGAATTCAGCCCCAATTCCATATCACAACCCACGGCCACCGGCAGAAGTGTACCAGGCAAAGAAACAGCAAACTATTCGTTCCCAGATATCAGAAATCGAGAATGCTCGATCAAGGATCCGCGTCTTAATTCTGTCAAGCCGGACTCCAGAAGACCAGTTGGAGTAGAAAAAACGAACGAGAGCAAACAGTAGTGAGAAACTCAAATCGGCAGGGATCTTCACATTCTTCATCCGGTAGAAACCAAGAGTCACCCAGTGGAATGGATAGCGAAAGGAGAATCCGTTTTGAATCATACTACAACAGAGAAAGCAAATGGTATGAAAACGGAGCCAGATCTGGATAAACCGCACCTTCGATGGATCGATCCCTTCGCCTCAAC
The DNA here is from genome assembly GCA_037833815.1 of Zingiber zerumbet. Classification (NCBI taxonomy): domain Eukaryota; kingdom Viridiplantae; phylum Streptophyta; class Magnoliopsida; order Zingiberales; family Zingiberaceae; genus Zingiber; species Zingiber zerumbet. The sequence goes on along the minus strand of JBBMJZ010413116.1, from coordinate 19,180,651 downwards.
GGAAGTGCTCGACTCCCCGCTGCTGCTGCCGTGAGAAGGTCGAGCTAGAAGAGAGGAGAGGAGAGAGGAGCTGATTGCGTTCAGCGGAGAGAGACATCCCACTGCACTCAAAGGATAAACATACTTGTGAGTGGATTGAAGCTTTCGTTTCAGTCGATGGCCTTTATAGAGAGAGAAAGCAATCATCCATGGAGGGAGAGAGAGAGGGACGGTGATAAATTAAGTACCAATTTCACTAAGCGCTAATAATTTCAGTATTTTGTATTTCATATTCTCTCTCTCTTTTGTTTTTTTTAATTCCGGGTATGTTTACAGCTAATGGGAGGTAAATTTGGGTAAATTATACGTAGCAGTGTTGGGCGAAACAAATTCCGAGAGGCCTAAAATGTGAAAAGGCTGGAAAATGTGGGAGGTAAGAGCATTTCTAATGTAAGATTAGATTTGTGAAATGTTTTTAAAATTAAGAAGTTGAATAAAAAAGTTTGAATCATTAAATATGAGATTTGAGTTTTATAATTTATGAGCAATAGTGAAAATTCAAAGTTGTTCTTTTATATTAAAATTGATATATATGTATGGAGTCATACAACTACATGCTAGAAATTATATCATAAAAAAACTCGCTTAGAGATTTAACCATTGGGGATGTGTCAATAAAGTTTTATAATATTGACATGGCATATTGAAATCATAAAAAAAAAACTCATTTAGAACTTTAACAATTGGAAACTCAACTTGTGCATGAGGTGTGCGACGTAAGGTTCACAACATATTATTCCTATACACACACAACAAAGAGTACAAGTAAATTTGAAAAATTCTTAAATCATGTGGCAACACCCTAAAAAAATTCTTAAATCATGCATCATACCTTGAGAATGACCAGAGGACATACTAATTTGGACAACCTTCTTATTCTACCCCTCCCACCAACATTAGCTTTCTGGACACCAATTTTCAATGCATCTAAGCCACATTTTAGAAAATCTAATTCGAAAGTAATTTTTGTAGTTTGTGTAGGTACCTGTGCAGCTTGCAAGAAGGGGGTGAATTACCCTGTAAAAAAATTTAATACTTTTTTTTTGCTTTCTTGTTTAGCAAAGATGAACATACATTAAGTAGTTAGAAAAATAAACATAAATTAAAGAATAAGAGGCGGAAGATTTACATAGTTTAAATCGGGGAGGTTGCTAATCTAAGACAAAGTAAGTTCACTAAATGACTCCTTAGTTAAAGGCGGAGTAGCCTCTTAAAGACGTTGAAAGCTCAGAAAAGAAACTATATAATAAGAAAATGATACTATAGTATTCATATTCAAGTGTTCTATTGAATCTCGAGTTCCAAGCCTCCTTTTATAGCTTCACTAATCAAAGTTGTTAGGACCTTTGCATCCGGCTAGAGAGGGTGAATAGCCTTTTTTTCGATTTCTACCTACTAATTATTAGCGGAAGCAAAACCAATAGAAATGAAATAATGAAATAATGAAAAGGAAATACTAACTCCTCTATTTAGTTGGTCTTCACCTCCTTGAGGTGACTAATCCAAGGCGCATACACACACACGATCAAGCTTCACTATGATCTTCTCCTTCTTGAATCAAGTATGAACGTGGAGAAATCTTTATAAGATGATCTCTTCCTCTTACAAGATAAAGGATGAGCTTAGGAAGAAGAGATTGAGAGTTGTATGAGCTTGGAGATCACTTAGAGAGCTTAACAATATTTTTGCATCAGTATCTCCTCTCTAAGCTCTCAAGCCTTTAATATTTGAGGCTGAAAACCCCGGTCACCAGTCAACTGATGTATGCATCAGTCAATTGGTAGCAAGTAACGGCTACTGTGCTGTGCAAAATCTACAAGGATTCTGTACGTCATCAGTCCAAAGATATTATATCAATCGACTGATGCTTTCATCACTCAACTGGTAGCCGACTGTAACTCTCTGTTTGTTTTTGGATCGGATATTAGTTGACTGGTGATAATACCAGTTGACTGATACTTCTTAATATTAGTGTACAACACTTTAAGCATGTTCTTCCATACATGAAACATACCCCTTAGCCTAGACTTATACCTTCAAGCATCTTCTATCAGCATCGTTCCCTTAGGATGCCTCCAAGTCCATGGCTCCTCATTCTGTGCTTACCTTCAAGTACTTCCTTCGGCTTTGTCATGTTAAGTCTTCTTTTGCCAAGAGGTCACACCTCCGGGACTTCGCAGCCAAGAGTCATGCTCCGGAACTTCATCCGCCAAGACTATCTTCTTAGACTTTCCTTGCCAAGTCTTTATACCTTGGTTTCCTTTGTACCTACTTACTCAACATTTATGTTAGATCACCAACATTGCCTAACTTAAACTTATTTAACCAAACATCAAAAGTAAGCAATGCTTGAAGCAAGATTGCACCAACAATCTCTCTTTTTTTATGTTTGAAAAATTGTTTAAGTTAGTCTTTAAATATGCAATAATCATAAAGCATCGACATAATGCATGTATATGAAAATCATGATCATATACCTTCAGCTTTTAAAAGTAAAAGTTCTAACTTAAATTATCCATTTCTCCCCCTTTGACACTCAACAAAAAGGTAGAGAGAGCATAACCAAAACTCCCCGTCAAGGCAAGCGTAAAAATTTTAGAAAGTTAAAGGCCCAAGCTCTCCCTTAATCCAATATACTCTCTAAGTGTGAGAGGGAAGAATAATATGCCACAATAAAGGGCGTCCAAGTTAGAGAGATTTGATGTGAAAATTCAAAGGAGTCCGAATTCAGAGCTAAAAACACAGTGTATCAGTCAAATGGTACCTGCACCAATCGACTAGTACCCGATTTCCAATAGTGATGTGCATTGCATGTCAGAGATGCAAGCACACATGAGTGCACCATTCAAAACACACAAACATATGAGATATAAACATTGCACATACTGTAAAATATACATAAATATAAAAGTCATACACAAGCATAAAATAGATATGCATAAAAATCATACAAAGAGGCATAAAAGTTATGCATAGGTATAAGCCTATGCAAAGTCACACAGAGATAAAATCATGACATACACAATGCTACAAGAGCATCTATGGTGTTCGAGATGAATAAAGGGTGAACATGTCTTAGCCAAAAGTCCCTCGTCACTAACTAAGAGCTAGGCACCATGCTTAAACATCATCACTAGGAGGAGGAGGAGGAGGAGGAGGAGGAGCCTAATACACTAAATCCCGGTACTACATCATCTCATACATGGCAATCTAACATTGCTGAAAATCGGCCCAATCTTGACGAAAGCCCTGAATCTCCTAACGAAATACCTGAAACTCCTGACGAACTGTCTCCTCCAAGTGGGTAATCCTCTCATCTGTAGATATACGTGGCAACTCTGGAGCATCAACAGGAGTAAGAATATCATCCTCCTCATCGCTAGAGTCTAATGAAGTCGGGTTACGACACCAGACCATCACTCCCTAACGCCTCTCAATCCATGCCAGAGATAACTGTCGGGCCCCTATCTGATCAAAGTCCTTGGATAATAGATGTTGCTAACCCCTGGTATCATCGAGACCTCTAGATGCAAAGAATGTAATCAAGACATGACAGAATGCCATGTATACCTTCCTATGGACGAGACTCGAAAAATGTACAATTGACTTGAATATCTAGAGAGGAATGTCTATGTCTAACCTCTACTCTAGAGCATATTTCATGATGAGATGAGGCAACTGGATCTTCGATTGCCCTTTAACGACAATCAGCAAGATGCATACAATAACAACCTTATAAATGATGTTACTGACGGCTGACATGTCAGTAGCATCAAAAATGTGTTTAAGTGGGAGTCTGGGAGCATTGAAATACCTATGGATTAGGTCAACAGACAGATGGGAGCATGAATTAGTGAAAGGCTCAATAACACTAGGAAGGTATGTGAATGTGCTCTCCGACTCCCTACACCCTAAAAATGAATGCAACACTTTAGGGGTGAATTTAAACCCCGCACGCGCGTTATAGATCTCTTTAGAGAGATCTAAGTTGACATCATGCATATAGAACACCAATATATCTAACCCAAAATAGCAAAGTAAAGATGATAGAGGTACTAACAACTCATCATAACAAAGTCGGTAATTTCAAATTATTGCCGAGCAGACTCAGAAAGAAATTGGGGCACCGTAGGATCATGAATAGGCTACCAAGAAGTCCCCTCTCCGGCCCTATATTTTTGTCGAACCCTAATATGCAAATGCAATGAACATGCACCAAAATACACCCAATCAAGAGAGACAACAAGGTAAACATGCACAATAATGGAGGTTAGTCACAAATCACAGAAAGAATGAGAGGTGGAGATGAGAAATCATTACTTGCATTCGATTTTCCACATCTTGAAGAGTTAAGGAAAAAGAAGATGTTATTGTGACCCAAGAAACCTAACCCTAACCTCAGAACTTGAAGGGGAAAAACTTAAGGAAGTGGATTTCGAGGAGTTTGAAGGCCTTTGCGGTGGCCAGAGAGAGCATAGGGGGAGATTCTATGGTGAAGACTCGGGCGGTGGTGGGAAACTAGGATTTATGTCCGCCACCGTTGGCGTGGGTATTTATAAAAACATGAATACCAGTCGACTGATACACAATTTTAGTTCTGAACCGACTTTCGAAGATGCATCAAATATTTTTTAGACATTTAAAAATACTTAAATTTTATGGAGATGTCTGTTTTGTTGATATCTAATTGGAAACAATAAGTAAAAAATGTATGCATCTCAGATCCCAAAATAGATACAACACCCGAAACTATCAAAAATGGTGCAATGGAACCTTGACCTAAACTTTTAGTTTTGATTTATTCTTAATATATTTTTCCATGTCAAACCTTAATACATTCCTAGCATCCATTTAAATGATAATTATGCATCGAAATCATAATGTTATGCCTTTATGACCATAATGCATAATTTCATGCATATGCATATAATTTGAAATTTCCAATCATATTCTAGGAGTTATGAGCACATTGATTATGCACAAGCCTTCCCAATGATTGGTCCAATAAAAGATTAATGTCTCTAGATATCATTTTGGCTCAAATTAATGCATCCTAACTATCATGATAAACCAAATGCATCTTCCTAACATCTCACATGATGTTTAAGTGAAGAAATACACAAGCAAAGCTTTCTAGGACCTTTGTGAGATACATCGAGGTATTATTTTAAATTTTAGTTTATGGCATCATGCAAAGCTAAACCCACTATTCTACAAAGCACATACTAAATTTTCTCCTAAAGGAGGTGAACTCTGCGTCGAGTACAACCTTGGTAAAGATATCGACAAGGTTATATTTATATTCAACATAATTTAGTTCAATGTCTCCTTTTACCACATGATCTCTAATGAAATGATGTTTCATCTCAATGTGCTTTATCTTAGAATGATACACCCGATTTTTGATTAAATTGATGATGCTCACATTGTCACACAACACCTTGACTTTAGAATAGTGTAGCTCATAATCCTCTAAGATATGCATCATCCAAAGTAATTGACCTACACAACTACCCATGGCCACATACTCAGCCTCGGTTGTTAACAAGGTCACACAAGGTTGCTTTCTACTACTCCAACTTACTGGGGAAGATCTAAGAAATTGGCATCCACCACTAGTACTTTTCCTATCTAATTTGCAACCTGCATAATCAGAATCAGTGTACCCAATCAAGTCAAAATTCCTAGTCCTAGGGTATCAAAGACCTACATTAAAAGTGCTCTTGATGTATCTCAAGATTATCTTTACCGCTACTAAGTGAGACTTTTTGGCACATGATTGATATCTTGCATACATTTCTACCACAAATAATATATCCGATCTACTAGCGGTTAGGTATAACAAACTACTAATCATACTCCTATATTGCTTTGGATATACTAATTTTCCTTCTTGATACACTATCTATCTTGGTATTAGTTCCCATAGGAGTAGACACTACTTTAGCATTTTCCAATCCAAATTTCTTGGTAATTTCCTTAGCAAATTTTGTTTGGTAGATATGAGTTCCATCACTAGTTTGTTTGACTTGTAATCTTAAAAAGAAGCTCAATTCTCCAACTAGACTCATTTCAAACTTACTTTCCATGTGTTTGATGAATTCATGAAGAAACTCAATATTTGTTGAACCAAAGATGATGTCATCAACATAAACTTGGGCAACAAAAATATTTTCATCCTTAGACTTTAGAAATAAAGTTGGGTAAATTGTTCCTCTTTTAAAGCCCTTAGAGATTAAGAAGGATGAGAGTCTTTCATACCAAGTCCGGGGAGCTTGTTTTAACCCATATAAGGCTTTCTTAAGTTTATAAACATGATTTAGGTAATCTATGTTTTCAAGTTCAATGGTTGCTCTACATAAACTTCTTCCTTAATAAACTCATTAAGGAATACCAATTCTACGACCATTTGATGGAGTTTAAAATCTATGTGAGCGGCATATCCTAATAAGATCTGGATAGACTCTAACCGAGCTACCTGAGCATAGGTTTTTTTATAATCAAGTCCCTTAATTTGATTGAAACCCCTAGCCACTAATCTAACCTTATTTTGAGTGACTCTTCCTTGATCATCCAATTTATTTCTAAAAATCTATTTTTTTTTATAACAATTGTATTTTCATTGGGTTTTGGAACTAATTTCCATACTTACTTCTCTCAAATTGATTTAACTCTTCTTATATTGCTATGATCTAATCAGTATCAATCAAGGCTTTATCAACTAATTTTGGTTTAAATTGGGATATTAGAGCAATTTGACTAGTATGATTCCTAAAGTAGGATCTAGTGTTTACTCCTTGTATAACATCTCTAACTACTTGACCAATAGGATGATCTTTATAGTGCCTTAAGATCCTAGAAATTATGAGATCATCACATTCATGATGATCATTGTTTACATTGCTTCTTTCATCATTCGAAGCACTTCTTCCTCCCCCTTGATCAATACCCCTTAAATGTAGGTTTTGAATTGCTTGGGTAATGTTTTGATTTCTTTCAATTATATGTTTATCAATGGGGAATTTCCTAGGGTAAGTACTAGTAGACTCATCATATTTAACATTAGATGATTCCTCAATCGTTTGAGTCCTTTTGTTATATACTCTATATCCTCTACTAGTAGAAGTATCCAACTAGGATTCCCTCATCCGACTTGGACTCAAATTTTCCTAAATCATCTTTGGTATTTATAATATAGACCTTACAACTAAAGAATTTGAAATAGTGAATTATAGGAATTGTGCCATTCCATAATTCAAAAGGTATTTTTTTTCTAAAAACCTATAAATCAACACACAATTTTGGATATAACAAGCGATATTAATCACTTTGACCCACAAATAGTTAGATAGAGAATATCATTAAGCATAGTCCTAGCCGCTTCTTGTAATATTCAATTTTTCCTTTCCATGACCCCATTTTATTAGGGTGTTCTTGGACAAGAAAATTCATGCTTATACCCATTTTCTAGATAAAAATAAGAAAAGTTTGAATTTTCAAACTCTCCACCATAATCACTTCTAATCCGATTGATTTTAAGATTCTTTTCATTTTATACCCTTTTGCTAAATCCTATGATTATTTCTAGAGTCTCATTTTTATGCTTCATGAAATAGACCCAAGCATATATAGAAAAATCATCAAATATCACAAAGCAATATTTATTTCCTATCAATGAGGGAGTACTATGACAATCAAAGAGTTCTAAATTCAATAATTCCAATGGTAAAGAAATACTAGTTAGAGTTTTACCTTTGTGTGATGACTTAGATTACTTTTCCTCTTGGCATGCATCATACATCTTGTTCTTGACATATTTGACCTTTGGTAGTCCTTTCACCAACTCCATTTTGGCTATTTTGGCTATATTCTTCATGTTGATGTGTCCAAGTCTTTTATGCCATAATCATCCTTCTTCTTCTTTTGATATGAGACACTTAGTAGAAATGTTAGAAGTATAAGAAAGATTAACATAATAAAGATTTGTTTTCCTATACCCTTCCAACATAATATTTTTCAAGCTATTATGTTTAACTAAACATTTATTTGAATGAAACTCCACTTTATATCAAGTATCTCACAATTGGCTAACACTAAGTAAATTGAATTCGATATTCTTAACTAGAAGTACTTCATGAATGGTGATTGTAGGTGATACCTCAATTGTACCTCTACCTATAATCTTGAGCTTCCCTTTATTTTCAAATGATACCATTCATTTATTTATGAGTAATGATACGCTGCGGGAAAAAAAAGCACGAAACGCTACGGGAATGAGTCATCCACGTCCTAC
>JBBMJZ010413116.1:19154184-19167548 GCA_037833815.1 Zingiber zerumbet | reverse complement strand
CAGCCATGACATGACCGTGTGAAGTCACATGACCCCAACTCTCTCCCTCTCGGCCAAAGTTACACGGTCGTGTGCCACACACGACCATGCGAGGCTTAGGCTCTGGAAAAGTTACATGGTCATGTGCCACACACGACCATGTAAGGTTTGGCCTCTGGAAAAGTTACATGGTCATGTGCCATACATGGTATGTAAGGTTTAGCATTTGGAAAAGTTACATGGTCATGTGCCACACACGGTCATGTAAGGTTTAGTCTCTCGAAAAGTTACACGGTCGTGTGCCACACACGACCATGTAAGGTTTAGTCTCTAGAAAAGTTGCACGGCCGTGTGCCACACATGGTTATGCAAGGCTTAGCCTCTAGGAAGGTTGCACGGTCATGTGCCACACATGGTCATGCAATGCTTAGTCTCTAAAAACGTCACACGGCCGTGTGACCTGCACACGGCCATGTCCTTCCCCTTCTCAGACAAGGCTACCCGGTCATGTGTGTCACACGGCCGAGGCACTCTACAAGTTCGAAACTACATTAAAGTTTTATTTTGGCTCCAAATAACATTTTGTCACTCAGAACAAGTATGGAGTAGACCTCCCAATAGGGACAAGTAAGGGGTAAATCTCCCAATCTTCCCATAGAAAGACAAAAATGATTAACCTAATAGCGGATAGGGAACAGTTAAGTAAGAGTAACATTTGTCTTTATGTGCATAGGAAAGGTGGGTGTTACAGTTGTTAATCCAAGGTAGTAGAAAAAGCGCACTGAAAGATCTCCTTCTCTAAAGACGGAGAAGCCTTTTACACACTAGTAGCTCAGAACTATTGCTAGGAAATGATTACAGAGTTGAATACTTGAATGAATGAATAATTCCTAGCTCTAGGGGTCTTTATATAACCTCTGAAAAGTCTATCTCGAAGGTCTAAGGTGCCTCCAATAGAGGTCCAAGGCTCCTCCAACGAGTGGGTGGATAAAACTTTATCCAAAAGTTAAACAACCAGTTTGGCCATGTCTGAGGCGCCTCCAACAGGCATTGAAGGCGCCTTCAACGCCTAATGAAGGCGCCTCCATTAGTGCAATGACTCCAGCTGCTCTTTTTCTTTCGCTTCCGAAGCTCTGTTTGTTTGGGTGATTTCGGCCAACCAAAATAGGGCTCACCCGAACCCAATTTCTGACCTTCTCCTCGAGCAAGCTTCCGCCCCGGCTTAACGTTCCTCGAACGTTGTACATGTTCTTCTCGTCCACCGGTGTACTCTTCCGCATTTCTCTCGTCCTTTAGACGCACCAAGCACGTCGGCTCCCTTCCCGTGCCGTCCTTCTCGCTAACTGCGTCTTCCGCTCGACTTCCTGAGCTCCTAAGCTCCTACACACTCATACACAGGGATCAAACACAAAACAGGACCTAACCAACTTGGTTGATCACATCAAAACATCCACAAGGATCAACAACCAACTCAATCCTATAGAAGTTTCTGATGGGTCACTAGGATAGATCAGGAAGCACTCATGGAGACCCATCCAAATAACCAACATTCTTAGACTTTGCTTCTCATAGGAAAGAAAGATTATATTGTGATTATTGATATTATATGTCAAGTATACAAGTACAAATAATTGGCCATAAATATTGAAGGAGTATTGAATGATATCCAAATAGTTTAAGGATGATAAGATACTTGATAAATTGAAATCTCAATGGTAATGATAAGATATTTGGCAAACAAGAAAAACTCAATAGTAAAGCTTCTTGTCCTAAGAAGATCCTCTCGGCATGAAAATTTAGGTAAGTTGAGAGTTGAATTCACCTGTATAAAAAATTATCCATATGACTAAACTTAGGCATAAACTAGACTTTGAAAGTGATTAGAGTCAATGATTTGATTGAGATTTGTGTCAATTAATCAGTCATCTTGGATATTTTTAAAATGTAAATAAAATATGCCTATTGATATTTGTTTAAAGAATACTTGACTAGTCAAATGATTAATACAAGAATGTCTATTGATAATCAGATTTAGTTGACTAATAAAACAACAAAAATAGCTATAACTAATGACATTATGACCTCAATTTTCTATAGGAACAATCAATTGATGGCAGATTGAGTCAACTAAAGCTATTGTCGGAGTTGGTATGTCCAGGACAACAATCAATTGGAAATAACAAGTAGCCCGTTAAATTCACCCTAGGAAAATAAAATGAAGGTCAATTGAAGATGGTTTGATGGACTATAAATATGGACAAATGAGCAACAAAAAAAAACTAAAAGTGTTGATACTCTCTCTATTTGTCTCAACAATATTACGATTTTGCATGTTCTATTTGTGATTCTCTTTATGTTTAAGTGTTCACTATGGGTGCAATCATGCCCTTAAGCATGAGGTTTTGATATTTTGAGTTAGATCATGTTATGATTACTAATATGGTGTGTCAAATATTTGACATAGATATTATAGGTGAAATAAGTTAAATATTGTCAAATTAAGGGTGATTGGATGCTTAGTAAGTTAAAATCTCAATAGGTCAAGAGTGATTGGATACTTAGCAGACAAGGAAGATCCAGAAACAAAAACTTCTTGGCATCTGAAATCGCCAAGAAAGATCCTTTTGGCATATAACTCGGGGTGAAATTGAGTGTTGAGTGCGCTTGTACAAAGGGATATCCATGAGACTAGGTTTATGCACAAATTAAATCATAGAAGTGGTTTTAGGTTTAGTTGATTGAATGTAATTTTTAGTCCATTGAGACTTGAGTCAACTATTAATGCAATCATGTCCCAAGTGGTCATATATGACCATATGATTTTGATGTATTTAGGTTCATATCATATTACTCATGTTGTATGCCAAGTGTTGGAGACAAACTCTCAAATTGACTAACCTTAATTAGAAGCTGTTATCTTGTGGTAGTCAACTAAGTACAAAGATTGGGCATTTCTTTAAGGACTATTTCCTAGATGTTTATTTTTCCTTCTTTCTTTCAGTCAACTAAACCAAGCTGACATGGCATAGAGTTCAAATCAAGTGGAGCACATTTGGTATTTAAGATGGATGGATCGATCAAACACAAGGATCGGTCAACCAAACCCATTTTTGTAAACAACCTGGAAGATCTAATCTCGGCAAACTTGGAATTCAGGTGGATCGGTCGACCGAATTCAATGATCAGTCATTAAAGGCATTAATGATGAAGAAGATTGAATCTCTATGAAGATTGAAATTGAGCTGATCAGTCGACGTAATCCAAGAATTAATCGACTGAACAATAAATGCTATTAATGAGGTAGCCATCAGATCTCGATGGAGAAGGAAAGTTTGTGGATCAGTCAACTGGTAAGGAGATCAGTCGACCAAAAGGATCAGTCAACTGAATGTATTTTCGGTCGACTAAACTAAGCTTATAAAATGACCTCAAGATTCGATTCCTCTGCTCGTGCTTCTACTGTTCTGCGCCTCAAACTACACGTACAAGCTGCTACGTCAAGAAGTGTCGACAAGCTTCATCTTTTACTCTTTGTCGGTATGCTTTACATTCTAGTTTGTATTATTTATAAGAAGATAGTAGTGTGTTACTATCATTCTTTTCATTGTATAAATTGCTTCTTTCTGAAGGTTTCTGGAAGAAGGATTATAGTGAATTGCCCAACAGTGTGATCAAGGATCGCAAGTCTTTGAGTAGGAGTCGACATCAAGTAACTATATGAGTCACTTACATTACTTTTCTTTTTCTATTATACTACTTACTTTGATAAAAGGATAAAAGTTTTTAAAACGAACGATATTCACCCCTTATCATTTCTTTTCGATCCTTCAATTTGATGCTCTCTGAAAATGGCCACAAACTTCTTGGAATTTTTCCTGAGTCATAGCAGTAAATCCATCCAACAATTGCTGAAAAATATTATGCTCTTCATGGAGAGTATCCAAAGAAGAATGAAAATTAAAGAAATCAAATCTTGTACTCCTCGTATCACCGTAAGCAAAAGAATGCCTAGTAGGCTTAGGAAAGTAGCGGGGTTCAGGTCATGTGGAGTCTCGGGTCTATACCAAGAGGACTCAAGATGGTCCATTGGAGAGGGTGCTAGGTCAATCATGGTATCTTTAATGATTAAGTTATCAAGGTTTGTAATTGTTGTTTACTTAGGATTAGGAAGAAAAAGAGGAAATCCATTACTCCTAACAAAACTATAGCCACTCTTTTCCTTAATAATCATTTTCATCACTATGCATGTGTCAATGCCAATTTTAGGGTTACCGTGAGAACCTAGAAAACATCTAACCCATACAACTCACAACCCAAAATTACAACGATATGTTGAATCAAACCCCCAATTATGATGCTCTCCGAAGATGCCTTGCTGGATCATATAAGATTTTGAAGAAAATGAAATCATGAATCAAAAGAAACACTATTTAACATTACTCATAAACAATAAGTTCTATCTTTCGTACTACACCGTCACTTTTAGCTCTACCAAAGATTATTTTACTCATTATTTTTTTTAACATAAATAAAAAAGGGGCGTCCCTTTGATGATTTCAATAAAAAAGGACACCCTTTTGAATTTTAAATTTTTTTTAAAACCCTATATACTATAAACTCCTCCCATGACAAACTAGTCATGACTGTTCCAAGCTTGGATAAATGATGAGGGTTGTGTTAGGTTATCAGCCAACATTAAAACTAAGGTAAATGCACAATAAATAGATCTATTAAACTATTATGCTAATCCTAGGTTGTTCTCTAGAATGAACTCATTGTAGAGTCCGACTGTAATATCTCAATAAGGACTGCTACATCTCCAAAACTCGGCTATAGTGCTAAATATGTAAGAGTTCATATTGTAGGATCTAACTGTAACGTATCAGCAATTATAGTAAAACTAATAATCTAATATTGGGAACATATAATATAGGAACTATCACTAGTAAATCAATGGAGATAGTATATGGTGTGTCTAAAAGAATCAACATATCTCCATAGTGGTATGATATTTTCTACTTTGGGCATAAGCCTTCATGATTTTATTTTTAGGTTTCATCCAAAAGGCCTTATATCAGTGGAGATATCTTTCTTTTTTAAAATTTATGATATTTTCCATGTCTTTCCAATATAGGACTTTAATTATATTCCCAATAATCCTCCCCTCAAACTAAGAACCGTCATTACTCTCATGGTTCGGGCCACCCCATATGTATCTGGTCACTCTTGATATGCTTTAAGCCTCTCCGCAAGTATCTGGTCACTCTTGACCTATTCTGAGCCTCCCCGCAAGCATTCGATTACTCTTGACTTGCTCCAGGCCTCCTGCAAGCATCCAGTTATTCTTGACATGCTTTGAGCCTCCTAACAAGCATCCAATCACTCTTAACCTGCTCCAAACCTTCCCTCAACTTTGTTTAAAGTCACCCCACATGGCATCTAGTTTATACCATGGCTGTAATACCATTTGTTGTATCTAAAAGAATTCACACTTATGAGCACTAGGTTACTCTTGACCTACTTTAAGTCTCCCCGTAAACATTCGGTCACTCTTGACCTACTCCAAGCCTCGCCTCAATTTTGATCAAGGTCATCCTACATGACATCCAATCTATACCATGGCTATGATATAGTTTGTTAGGACCAAAAGAATTCACATATCTTTGCAATGGTATGATATTATCCACTTTGGGCCTAAGACCTCATGAATTTATTTTTGGGCTCTACCCAAAATGTCTCATACCAATGGAGATATCTTCATCTTTTTAAACTCGTGATCTTTTCTATGTCTTTCTAATGTAGAACTTTAATTGTATTCCCAATTATAGATGCGATAAATAGAAGAAGAAGAATTAATATTTTATATGTATAAGAGACAAAATGGGTAGACGAGAAGGAAAAGATGATAGAAAACTCAGGTTTTACATTATGGTATAAAAAAAGTAAAATAAGAAATAGAATGGGTATTATTATAAATAGTTCATTAAAGAATAAAGTTGTAAGAGTAGTTAGAAAAAGAGATAGAACTATACCTCTCAAAATAGTAGTGGCAAAAAAAACTATGAATGTAATTAGCATATACGTACCTCAAGTACGAGTAGATAAAACTACTAAATCAAGGTTTTTGAATGACCTAGATGAAGTATTATAAAATATTACGCCAAAAAATTAATTTTAATAAAAGATGATCTAAATGTGCATGTTGGAGTAAAAAATGAGGAATATAAGAGAGTACATAGGGGTTATGGATTTGTTAATGAGAAATGAAAAAGGAAAAATTATATTAGATTTTACGATAGTATATGACCTTACATTAGCTAATACATTTTTTAAGAAAAAAGAAGAACACTTGATCACGTTTAAAAGTGAGAATAATAAATCATAAATTAACTTTCTTATAGTTAGGAAGAAGCATAAATTGATTTGTAAAAATTGCAAGGTCATCCCTAGTGAAAACTTAACTATCTAACATAGGTTAGTAGTGTTAGATATACACTTCAAGTATAGTATTAATAAAAGAAAAATATATACGACTCATAGAATTAAGTGGTGGAAGTTAAAGTATGGAAAGTAAAATATATTTAAGGAGAAGGTAGGAGTACAAACATTAGATGAAATATGCGGTGACTCTAATACGACATGGGATAAAATGGTATCAAAGTTAAAAAATAGTAGTTAAAAGTGTACTCGATGAATCAAAGGGACATGCACTACTAAGTAAGAAATTTTGGTGGTGGAATAAGAAAGTATAAGAAAAAGTGAAGGAAAAAAATGAACATCTTATAAGGAATTATATATTTATAAGAACGAGCAAAACTTAAAAAAATATGCAATAGCCAAGAAAGAGGTTAAGGAGGTAGTGAATGAAGTAAAGAATAAAACTTTAAAAAATTATATTGAAAATTAGATACAAAAGAAGAGAAAAGAAATATTTATTGAATACTAAAGTGAGAAAAAGAAAGACAAGAGATCGTATCTAAATAAAATATATTAAAGATAAATACAATAGAGTACTAGTTAACGATAGAGAGATAAAAGAGCGGTTGAAAAGGTATTTTCAGTAACTTTTTAATGAATGTTTAGGTGACCAACTTAACTTAGATTATTTAAATAAGTCAAATGAGTATAAAAATTTAAATTTTTATCATATAATTCAAACTTCAAAAGTAGAACAAACTTTAAATGGGATGCATAATGAAAAAGTCGTTGGATCAGATGATATTCCAATAGAAGTATGGAAGTATATAGGGAAATAATGTATTGAATTACTTATAAAATTATTTAACATGATATTAAAAAAAAATGTCTGGCCAATAGAAGATAAGTACTCTACTTTCCTTATATAGAACAAGAAAGATGTACAAAATTGTGCAAACTATACGGGTATTAAACTAATAAGTCATACCATAAAATTGTGGGAAAGATAAAAAAGATCAAGAAGACCAAGGTGATCGAAAATTAATTTGGGTTAATGTCTAAAAGGTCAGCAATAGAAACTATACATCTTCTCAAGAAACTATACATCTTCTCAAGAAACTATTTGAAAAGTATCATGAGCAAAAATAAGATCTGCACATGGCATTCATTGTCTTAGAAAAAGTTTATGATAGAATCTCTAGAGAAATATATGGAGAATTCTATAAAAATGTGGTGTTAGCATAATATATATTGAACTAATTAAGGATATATATATATATATATATATATATATATAAGGATGTAATGATCAGCGTGAAGATTTCAAGTAGATTAATTGAAACATTTTCAATAAAGGAAGGATTATATCAAGGATCAACTCTAAGTTCTTATTTTTTTTACACTAATTATGGACGAACTCACTCGACACCTTCAAGATGTAGTGTTGTGGTGTATGTTATTTGCAGATGATATTATTTTGGTAGATAAGACATGTAAAAGAATAAAAAACTAAAATTTTGGTAGGAAACACTAGAAATAAAAGGTTTTAGGATTAACAGAGTAAAGATAAAATATAAGGAATTTAAGTTTAACAATATTAGACATAATAAGATAATTGTTAAAAAAATGAGATGATGAATTGTTTGGAATTGAGAACTTTAATTATTTAGGATCATTTTTATAAAATGATGAAGGTATTGAGAAAGATGTCTTACATAGAATATAAATAGGATGATCAAAATAGAGGAAAGCGTCGAGTATTTTATGTGATCATAAAGTACCTCTAAAATTTAAGGAGAGTTCTACAAAACGGCGGTTAGACCTGCTATATTATATAACACTTAATATTGGACTATGATTCGAGTACATGAGCAGAAGATAAGAGTTGCAGAGATGAGGATATTAAGGTGAATGTATGGACATACGAGAATAGACAGAATAAGAAATGAAAGTATTAGAGAGAAAGTCAGAATTGTATGTATTGAGGGAAAACGTTGAGAAACATGTTTAAGATAGTATGAACATATATTTAAACGACCAATAAATACTCCAATTGGGCGATGTAAAACTATGATAAATACATATATCAAAAAAGGAAAAGGAATACCAAAAAAGATTTGATTAGTAATAATAAAATAAGATAAAATTTATTTAAGTATAGATGATGATATAGTAGGAGATAGAGCCCAATGGTGTAAACGATTCATATACCCGACCCCGCTTAGTAGGATAAAACTGGGTTATTATTGTATATATGATAAATGTGATATATAAGAAAAATCTAGATACGCCTCTAGATTAGTGAATATCAATTTCCTATACTTTATCTAGTTGAATGCATTTTAGATACAATAAATATATTCTACCCATTTATATTTAGATCTAGCACAATAAAAACATCAAAGTTTATATTTCCAACATCTAATTCATACTATGTAATCCTATTAATTAAAAAAAAGGTCATAGCATTTCATAAAATCTATATATGGTATTACTAATTAAGCATGAAATGACATAATACTTTTAGTAAATAAACTTGACAAAAATTAGTGCTAATCTCTGTAACCCAACTGTACCACTCAAGTCTATATAAGTGTTATACGAGCTGATAAATCAGAACCACAATTATATATTGTTACAAGACTGAAACACCAGAACAGAACCATATTTTTAACCTAGATTATCAGTTAGATGCCAAACATGCAACATCAACAACTGCTTGTCCGGTCGCATGACTTTCTTTTCCAGGCTTCAAAACCTAGTTTTCAGATTAATATCACTGAGAAAACACTTTTTTATATTGATTATCTTTTTCTATAGAATTAATTCTTAGAACTCCCATTAGATAAAAATGACTGAAATTGAGTACGAAACAAGCAGTGATGCATCTCTGTCGGTCCATCAATTAATTAATTAATGATCACTCTCTCAGTAGTGATACAGAGACTTTCTCATCAGCAAATTAAACAGTTCGTCTAAGAGGACAGCTGAATGACACATTTCATCAGAGATGTATCATTCGCTGAAATGAATCCTTTTTTCTGATCCCATATCTTTCTCGGCACAAGACAAAAATTCTTGTCATCGTTCAGTACAATTTTCATCCATTCCATTCTATTATCAAAAAAAAAAACCCTTTATTATAAGATTAGTATTCATGCAAAGACGGCCTACATATAATATCAGTTTCTTGACCACACATGCACTGTCATATCTAACAGCAGTACGACAGGCAAAGATACTTATAATAAGATTGATTCTATTTTAGCTCGGGATGTAGAGAAGTAGCTTCCATCTCTACACATGCATGCTCGGTATGATGATACATAGACCTAGAAATAGATTGAGAACTATATTCATGAAAGGCGCACTTAATGAGGTCCTAAAGCATGCATGTAGGTTCACAATCGACTAGTACTGAAAGTAACAGTTCATGTTGGTGAGGTCTATGTGATTGACAATTCTTTGCTCTTGCTCCAATATCAAACTTCGCACCGGAGGTATGCTGCCATCCTGAAAAGATGATGAGCTGTGATCAGACAATAAAATCCAAGTGAAGTACCAAATCATATTCAATGAAGGGCGAGACTTCAAAAAGAAAAGGCACGTATAGACACTACCTGAGGCAAGGACGTGGGGCCCTGGCCCTTCTGCGAGAAAGGGTCTATCATCAGGTAATTATTGGCTCCGTGCTCTTCACTTTCCATTGCTTCTTCCTCAACATTGAACTGTTTCAAAAAACAAAAGCATACATATATGATGGCATCGAAGAGTATAGTCGACGATCGAATTATATTACCTCTAGTTGATTCATGGTGTCATCAAAGTCCATGCCACAGTGACCAAACATGGTGTCCACTGAAGCAAGCGTCATGGAGAGAAACTAGCGATGCATATAAAATTAATGAATAATGTAGGTATAATAAATTTTTCTCTTTAATTATATTAAGTATGCATGACTCTACCTCGACTTGGTTTTGCAGAGATTTTACATAGTTGATGATCGCATCGAGGACAAATGCTTTTCCGGTGACCTGGGCAAATTAATCACAGCAGCAACAACAATGTATCGTTGTGAACTAAAGATTAATAAATAATTGATCTGTTACCTGGTCACATCCAGGAATGAGACTTTGCAGCAACTTCATCCGCTCACTGATCCTTTCCCTTCTAACCTAAACACACTCAAGTTATAGCACTTAATCAATTAATCTTTTAAGTTGGTGCATGCAGAGGGACTAGTACTCTTTCTGCAAGGCTGTGGCTATCTGTTGCTTGGCCTCTCCTTGCTCTCACACTAACAAATGCTTCTGCAGTCGGAGGCTTGGCTTCATTGCTTCGCTTCCTTGATTTCTTGTTCGTTCTCTGCTTTCCTTGTTCCTTTATAATTGCAGTAAATTATTACAAGACAATTTTATCGAAGAAATTAAGGGCAGTATATAATGTAGATGCAAGAATTATGTAGCTAGATAGCTAGGTTACCTGGGATTTAGTGATCAACAAGCTAGGTTTATCATTATAACTTGCTCTTTCTCGCATTGTATCGACGTGAGATTCTTTTTGTTCTCGACCGATAGAAGTACTCATGCTGATAGTTGGGTTCTCTTCGAAGAAGTAGCTGATGGAGCAGTCATTGGTAGTGGCCATGGTCTTTTCCCAATCGTGTTGACGGAAGCATATTTCAGCAGTGTTGGTGTTTGGAAGCTGCCGAGAGAAGGCCATGGTATGTAGATTGTTGTAGACGAAGACGAGAATCGAGATGGAGCAACGAATTAGAGAGAATGGCAATAGCAGTATATGTTGAGGGAGAGAGGTGGTCTCTGTCTTATCAAGTGCTACCTTCTCTCGAGCGATTAAATAGAATGAAAACATTTTGTCGACACTTCCACTTGGATTTGATAGTTCATTTTTGTGTGAAATGTCTGTCAAAATAATTTTGTTGTACGGTTGGGGGAGACTATATATATATATATATATATATCAAAAGAATACATGCACTAACTTGTTCAGTTATATTATAAAAGTAAATATATTGTTTCAATTATAAGAATCAAATTTATTGGACTTACAATCATCTGCCATCTTTCTCAATCATAGCCCATATTAAGGTTTTAAGTTTCTGATATTTTATCAAATATATAGCACACTCAACTTTAATATCTATCAAAGGATTCATTAGTTCCTCAAACGTGTTTGGTGACCCTATATTAGAATAATAAATATCTTCTATAGAACTATATACTTATCTATCATAGTCCTTTCGGGGTAGTACGGTTGGTAAGACACGAGGTGTTACCACATTATACTTATTCATCACTTTGTACTTTTTGGGATCATTAAACACTTTTTATCTTAAACACTTTCGATGATTAAGTGCTCCGTGACCATTAAGCACTTTTGACCAAAAGTGTTGGGTGACCCTAGCTATATTAGATCATGAGATGTGGCTAGGGGGGCTGTGAATAGATGCTCACTTTCATTCGTGTGTTTGTCTATAAATTCATTAGTTTTTGGACCAAATAGCTAAAGAGAAGTTTATAGCAATTATTAATCTACAGTATGATTCTAACTACTCTAGTTCTCAATAGCAAAGTCATAAAATGATTAACATTACCAAAAAAAGCTAAGCGACGGTTGTGCGCGACCGTGAGTAACATGTAGATGTGACGTTGCCAGCTCAATTTTGCTAAAAAAAATATATATCATTTATTCTCTCTCCCCTTTCACCTTCTATTCAAAACTTCTACGTGGGAAATTTCTCAAATTAAAATCTCCCTTGCCGCTCTCTCTCTCTCTCTCGCTCCCTCCGTCTCTGTCATCCGTCGGACCTCGCGCTTCCGTCGAGAAAGTTTCACCGGCGTCTTCAATCTCACAGCTACTATGAGAGGTTACCACCTCTCTCCATTCGCAATGGTAATTCGTTTCATTTTAATTTATTATTCCACATCGCTATATCATACATATATAAGAAGGATTAATGTTATAACGTGCAGGGACGACGTCAGCTACAAACGCCTGCAGGCTACAGTCACGTCTGCGCGTTAGCTGCTACACGTTGTAGCAGCTACAAACGTAAAGCAGCCACTTGGTAAGTCATTTTTTTTGTAGCTATATTTTCTAGCAGATATTACCCCTACAAATATTTAAGTTCATGTATAACAACTTGGTAAAAAAATTATTTGAAATTATTTTTTACTGACATAGCGTCTTTGCTTCACTTCTAAACGTTGCAGCAACTACTTTGTAGTAAATTATCCTTGTAGCTGCTATAACTTGTAGCAGCTAACTTGGAATGGTGGTCGTAGAAGGAAGGAAAGATTTATGCTACGACGTATAAGGCTAACGCCTGCTATAAACGCCTGCAGCCACTTGGACTTTCCTTTGCTGCTATAAGTTGTAGCAGCTACATGGAGAATTAGTTGGTACAAGGTGTAACAGTTAACTGTCGAAGTAGCTGCTACACCTTGTAGCAGCTAACTCTCCATGTAGCTGCTACAACTTGTAGCGACCGCTTGGTAAGTCATTTTTTTAGTAGCTATATTTTCTAGCAGATAAATAACCCTAAAAATAATTTTGTAGTTGTATATCAACCTACTAAATAATTATTTAAAATTATTTATGCTACTGCAGTGCCTTTGCTTTGCTACTACACGTTGTAGCAGCTACTTCGACAATTAACTACTACACCTTGTAGCAGTTAACTTTCCATGTAGTTGCTACAACTTGTCATGCCCCGGGGGAGTTCGAAGAAATTTCGACAGCATCTCCCCTGTACGGGTGATAATCCAAAGCATTACTACAAACCCTCAGGGCCACACAAACCTCGGCCAACACGGCCGGAACAATAACAATAAAAGATAAGCATTCCACACAGTTTATATATTTCAGCCTCTGGCTGACACAACTATGTAGTTTATTTGAAAACAACATACTCCACTACAACGACAGAAAACGCAAAGCACAATAGA
>JBBMJZ010413116.1:19126641-19137549 GCA_037833815.1 Zingiber zerumbet | reverse complement strand
GTTTATTTTTTAAATATTTATGTTAAATATTTTATTTTTTAATTAATATATTTTATATTTAAAAAATACTAAAACTAAATTGACACGGCACGATACAGTACCGAAACCGTATCGTTCTGGTCCAGGACCGAAGCCTCGGCACGAGTCGAAATTTTAAAACTTGCCAATAATAAGGTGAGCTTGTATGTGACTAGACATGGAACATCTAAAGGACTAGAAATTTCTATTAAGGCATACTCTAGGACAACTTGATAGGAGGTGGACTCCATGTGCGAATAACAAATGATGTCTAATAAGCAAGCCTAAATGGTTTGGTGTATCCAAGGGATTGAGGGATCGATATGACATGAACTTAAGGATAATATAAACTACTGACAAGGTTTTAGACCTTGAGGAAAGAGAGACACAATATTACAAGTGAAATGTGATCTTGATTGAAGGATGATAAAGGTTGAAGACCTAGAAGTTATGTGAGTTGTCACAAGCTAATTGTTATCTTGGGGTTCATACTTTTGAAGAGCATTCTCAGGGATGTAGTGTATAACTAAATAGGAGACTAGATTACCTAGTAGTTTGTAGGAAACCTTCGACCAAGGGGCATTACATTCCTACTTATGGTTGGTCATTAAGCTCGACCTTTAGCTTTGTGTATGCCTACGAGGATGTAAGCTAAGTGGAGTCATAATTTTAGAGTAGATTCAATTGATTGGTGAGGATTCTTAGTCGACTAGAGTATTGCATTTATTTGGTAGTTGATTTAACATAAGGGTTCAAAAAAGATAATGTTTTTGCTTAGACTCCAATCAAATGGATCCAAATCAATTCTGCTAGATGTTTGAGTAATTGACTAAACAAGAATTCCAGTTAATTGGTCCAACTAGTCCTTTGTTGCATATTGGCTACTTGTGCCCCGATTGGAGGCCGATGCCTCGATTGGAGGCCAATTTAGTCAATTGGAGGTAGACAAAATACAATAGTTTATGTCTTTTTCTATATGAGTCATGAAGGTTGTTTGCCTTGTAAGTGTGCATGAAATTGTTTGTGAAATCTCAGTGATCAAGTGCTCAAACTAAAGAATGTCCAAAGGTGTGCAAATCAAAGCAAAAACTCTTGCTTCAAGTTCATGATAACTCTTATTTACTTTTCTCGTTTGTATTTCTTTGTAAGAGAAGAACTACTTGTAAGAAACTTTCTTTCTTAGTGGATCTGTGAGAGTGATTCAATTACAAACTAATAGGCCGTGGAGTAAGAGTGAAGCTTCGTGCCATGCTTCAAACCATGTTGATTGTGTTAGTGATTTTTTATTTTATATATTTTTTAATTTATTTTTGTTGCATGTATGATTTTGACACGAGCAATTAAATCCATAAAAGAACACCCTGCGATCACTAGCATGCTTGAGTGTTTATGTTCATGAGAGAAATTTTAAGCCTCTAGTCATAGCAATTACCAAAGTGATTGTACAACATCCAATATAAACAATGGTGATGGAATTGTCTTGGTGACAAGTAGATCCCATTCCATGTATGGGAAATGAACCAATCATGTCTTGATGATTTAACTGGTATTGCAGTCAGGTTCATGTTTTAACAACAAATTATTTCTAATTTTTTTGCTTCCTTCTGATTTTATGGTTCTTGTCTTATGACAATAAGTCTTTGAACATAAGAGTGATCTATTGTAGAGTATTATGATTTTTTTACTTTCTTCTTGTAGAGTATTATGATTTTTTTACTTGTCTTATGACGAAGGGGAGCCTTGGCCCAACAGTAAAGTTATTGTTTTGTGACCTAAAGGTCATAGGTTCGAATCCAGCAAATAATCTCTCGCAAAAAGCAAGGTATGACTGTGTATAATGGATCCTTCCCTGGGATCCCGCATAGCAGGAGCTTTGTACATCGGGCTGCCTTTTCTTTTTCTTATTATATCATACCAAATGGTATTTAGTATGAGAGTCAGACTTAGTGGTTGAGTCCATGGTAGAGGTTGCAAAATCATGCAATGAGATGCTGCCCCTCGTGGTTGAAGGATGTCTCTTACAGGGATGTTCACCGCGGCACAGAGCACCATAGGTTGATATTATGCCAATTTGGTTTATTCAACTGAACACTCGAAGTGAGCACACATTATTCAGGGCTTGAACTTTGCTATTCAGTATCTTTTATCATCTATGCAATCATTTTCCATTACTTATCAACAAATGATATCCTTGGCCATGGAGACTGAGCCTATCACGACAGATTTTTAAGGAGAAACATTGGTAGAATCATTTTGGCTAGTTCAGTGAACTAGTGGTAAGTACCAAGTAGGTGGACAAGGAGCTTAGATCTAGACTCAATTAGTTGGACATTCTAGCTGTCCTAAAAAGAAAGCTAACATAGACGAGACTTGACCTCGTCTTAGTTCCCATTACAGGCCTAAACCACTATTGTAACATTAGCCGAGAGGAAAGGAAAATGGTATTGCACATTTGTAGCATATGCACCCATGTCTCATGAGTGTACCATAACCATAAATCAGGACATTTTTTGTTATTGTAAGAAACTGAGACACAGGGTGGGATTTTCATTGGAGGGTGCAACATAGCTTTTGATCTCCAGTCCCACAACTGCTGTAATACCAATATACTCAATTGTATTAGAGCCAACAGTAGTTGCGATAAGAACAAATTCTGAGATATCAATTAGCCATGGTGTTTGCCCTAACTTAGCAAGAAGCCCAGTAGGAAGATGACTCAATACTTCGAGGTATGATTTGCATTTGTGGCATTCCTATAATACCAGTAGCAGCAATTCAGTTAACACATGTGCATTTGTTGACAAAATAGGGGGGAGGGGGAATCTACCACTAGAGTTAATCATAGCTGTGATTAGCCATCATGGGAGTTTTATATTTTGTGATGGAGCTAAAAAGTTGTTGGTTGGAAATTGTGAGTGCTATTCACAGACCTTTGATCACTGAGTTTCACTGCGTGTAATGTGATTTTGAGTGTGGATTGGTTATCTTCAAACCATGCCAATATAACCATCAAAAGAAAGTAGTCACTTTTTTCCTCATGATTCACCTTATTGAAATTTTGTTGGAATCTGCAAATGATCAATATCTTTGATTTCTTCTTTCTATGTCGTACAATTATGATGAAGGAATATGAGAGCCTTTTCGTTTTCTCATATAATAGCACAAGGAGTAGATGTGTGATATCCAAATGTCTTTACGAATGAGTTGTTTGAAATTCCACCCGAGCCACAAATTGATTTTGCTTTTGAGTTACAAACTAGCGCACCGATTTCTAATGGCAACATATCATATGATACTGAGGAGCTTAAATTGCAATTATAGGAAATCCTGAATAAGTGATTTTTCTGCCGTTTTGTATTTCTGTGGAGAGCTATCCTCTTCATCAAAAAGAAGGATGAATCCATTAGACTGTGACAAGTGAAAGCCATGACTATAAAAAAGTACTTTATTCCTAGAATTAATAACTTATTTTACCAACTTAAGGCACCAATTCTATTTCAAGATTTATCTAAGACTTGGCTTTCATCTGCTCCTAAAAAATGAGGAAACTCGGCAGATTGCTTTTCTATTTTTGGAGTGGACTTTATGAATTCCTTTTGAGAAGTTTGGTCTCCCTAATGCCCTAGGTACGTTCATGGACAAATTATACAATTCTAGAACACATAAATTAACTTTGATTGCTTTTTATCGATGAAATACTAATTTAATCTAAGTTAAAAGCATGAGGTGCATCTTTGAAATGTGATAAAACTGAGTAAAACTAGTTGTTTACCACATTCAATAAGTGTTTTCTGGTTATCAGGTATTGGCTTTCTAGGATGTGGTATCCAAGGATGACATGTGCAGTTTTATAGCAACCTTGATTCGATAAGGTTAACTTAAGGTGACAGAGGAGGTCTATAGTTTTCTATAGCTTTTATGCTATTACTGCAAGTCGTTGAAGAATTTTCAAGGTAGTGATAAGCCTAACATAGTTAACGAATAGGGGTGAAGTTCATTTAGGACGACCCTTGTGAGATATTTTTAGGAGTTAAAGCAGAGATCAATTCCGCTTCAGTGTTAGATCTTCCTTCAATGAAGAGTTCATTGAAGGTTTCATTATGTACATTGATGCTTCAATTCAAGGACAATTTTTTTTAAAAAAAAAATTAATATGGTTGACATAAGTCAATCAGATCTTAGCATCTTAGCGTCACTCATAGCATAGGTATGCTTGGTGGAGAAGATTAAGAGCATTCAGTAATTGGACCATCACCTTCATGCTATAAATAAATAGATGAGGCATGCTTTGGGACCAGAGTTCACTTGAGATACAAATGAAACTTTATGATTTAGAGGTAAGTTGTTTGTTCTTGAGTCACACCTTGTTAAGAATAGCACATTATTCACACGTCACAGTACATCCACACAATACACAAATGTTTTGAGGTTTTATAAGGTTGTGTTGGTGGTGAGACATAAAGAGAGATATAGCAAATCTTATGCTTAAGTACTTTGTTTGTCAACAGGTCAAGGTAAGCATCATAGATTTGGTGTGTTTTAGAGCATTCCTTCTCAATGGAAGTGAGAATATGTAGCCAGTATTTTGCATAAGAACTTTTGAAGTCCAAGAAGGGGCATGACTTTATTTAGATCATTATAGTTGATTTACTTGCTCATTTTATTTCTTGGTTGTTAGTAAGACTGTCTTCTAGGCCACCTTACTTTAATAGTAGCTCCGTGGTAATTCATTGTAATGTCTAGATGTTTCGAGTTCTTTAGACCTCATAAATAGCGGTGAAGCATGAAGGGAGATTAGCAAATTCATTGGTTAAGTGCTTGGTTAGGCCAAGGTAGAGCATCATTGACTTTCAAAGGTTATGCACACATGTAAGAAATTTGAGGTGCACTGTTCAAGGTTACTTCAATTTTAGGCAAATAACTAAATATGCAAAAAATGCTACTAATCATGCAACATCCAATGTACAAATGTTTCCAAAGCATTAAATTCTTTCTTCAAGTATTTCGGTGCAACCGTAAGTTTTGATTTTTGAGCAAAAGGTTTACGTTAGACCTTGCCTTGTAATTTGATATGTGTGTCTTTGTGTACAATGACTTAGTGAATGCACACATAGAGATGATTTGACACGGTTGACTCATGGTCCGTGAAGATCGAAGAAGGATGATATGAGACATCTAAGGGACTACAACACAATGAGCATCAAGGTGCAACTGTGCCTAGTAGTGGACTACATAAGCGAAGCATAAAGGATAGCACCAGGAGAGAGTTGAAGGCTCAATGTATTTAAGGGACAAGATGCTTGATAGGAGATGGCTAAGAGACGGACTACGTAAATAAAGGGTGAATGGTGGCACAGGGAGAGAGTCGATGACTCAGTGCATTTAAGGGATGAGAAACTTGATGAGAGATGACCTTGTGGTGGATATAGCTAGTATGGTGAGTTGAGATTTGAGAGCAAACGTACTCCAGTGAGGGTAACACTCAACTTAATGGATTTGGTCATTAGATTGCTTGTAGTCAAAATAATAGTTGACTAAAGGAGTCCTTTAGTTGATTAATAGTTGAGTCGATTAGGTAGACAACTCAAGCAATAAATAGAATGGTGTATATTGATGCCTATGAGCACTTGACTGGTGTAGCCCGGATGAAGTAGTAGTTGCCAAAGGAAATGATTGTGATTCAAGGGAAACGGTCGAAGTTGATAAGACAAATCAATTAATGTTGATGATCGGTTGACATATGCTACAAGACAACTTCAACAAGCTATAAAAATTGATCAGATAGCGACTTAAATGGATTAGTTGACTGATGGTGCAAATGAGACATTGAATGAGCGCGAAATAGCAAGACTGTGTCAAAGATTTGCTTTGAGGAAGACGCTATTAAATGGGTTCTAAAGGCTACAAATTCATCACAACGTCTATTTTTACATGCTAGTATCTTGTTATTTTACTAAGCCTTATTGTAAACCCTATAACCTCTAACATCTCTGTTGTAAGCCTTTTGTATGAATTGTGAACATCTTGTAAGAGGTCTCTCCACCTCCATTCTCCATGCTGTCGAGAAGGAGAAAGTATAGAGGATTCTGGGAGTAATATAGGCCATGGAGCAGGAGTCACGGGGCTGTCAAATCATATCAAATTGTGGTATGTGCTTGTGATTTTATAATTGATTTCCATTGCTAATATTTTTTTGTGTCCTTGCTAAGATAGTAATAAGAGTACTAGTTTTGCCATTTGCAAGCAAGAATCATATTCACACACTCCTTCCCCTCTACCAACCGTCCTTTCGATCCACTTGCTCCAACAATTACTCATAATGCAAGTTGCTAAGGGTGTTTATCATAAAGATATTACTTCCTTGACAACTCTCATGGAGGAAAGACAAATAATAGATTCCCAAATTCCACCTATAAAAGTACTGGAAGTCATGGAGGAGCTTAATGATGTAATGCCACCAAACCTTCCCAGCTAGTTACCACCAAGGAGAGAGGTGTACCATAGCATTGAGATGTGGAACAAGGCCACCAGCATTCCCACCTTATCAATGACCGCTCTCCAATTAGATGAATTGAGAAAAGCAATTAAGGTGCTGTTGGATGCATGGATTCAACTTTCCAAAGCACCATATGGAGCATTAGTCCTTTTTTAAAATAATTATTATGGATCTTCATGATTGTTCATAAACTATCGAGCCTTGAACAATATCACAATTAGAGATATGTACCTGATTCCTCTCAATGCTGATTTATTTGATCAACTTGGGGATGCCAAATAGTTAACAAAATTAGACTTAAAGATCTGGAAAGTATCTTGTCAGGATAATTGGGATGAACTAAAAACTCTGGCATCTGTATATATGACTCATAGAGTTCCTAGTGATTCCTTTTGGCCTCACGAATTCTCTTACGACCTTGTGCACCTTCATGAATAAGATACTCCAACCCTTTTTCGATCACCTTGTTGTTTATCTGGATGATGTTGTGACCTCGACTCGAAGAATAGAGAAGCATTTAATGTTTGCAACAAGTTTTTTTTATCTTCTATGAGAGATCTAACTTTTTTTTAAGAAGGAAAAGTGCTTATTTGCTTATTAGACACTTATTTTCCTTGGCCATATTGTGGATGGAGGCACTATCAAGATGAATTTTTTGAAAATTCCAGCAATTATGACGTGGCCACAACCAAATGAAGTACCTAATTACGTTCCTTTGTGAGCTGCAACTAACCAATTATTATGGAAAATTTTCAAATGAGTTAGGATGTTGTGGGTGTCATATTTTGCTAAGTGAAGAGGTTTGCAAATCTGTCAATTGTGAAAAAAAGACAATGAGCTGCTCATGCTGTTCATGTTTCTCATTTAATAACGACTAAATAGCAAGATTATATCAACTTACACAAATTTTTTATTAAATTTATTAATAAGACAATATAATGAATTAATTTATGTTCTATTTTGTATACACATGTGATCTTCATGTTTGATTTTGACGTTTTAATTGGCTGTCACTTATTCATGCATAGTGTGGTGGGTCAGGTGTATGTGGTGGATGCCAATTTTCTAGCTATAATTAGAGCAGCTAGATTTTCACTGTTGTTTAATGTTAGATTGCCAATTCATCTATGATAATTTTGATAGGAATTCTTTCTGGTGGAACAACTCCTGTTTTCAATCACAATAACTAGCAATCAGACAAACATCATTGATTTTTTTTTTAAATTTTATATCATATTTTTGTTATAGAAATTTCTATGCTTCAGGAAAACTGGAGATGGCTCCAATGTATTGATCATATAAGAAATTTGTATGAAGATTGTTTACCTATTTACTGAAAGAATATTAAACATGTTTTCAACAGTCATCTCTTGAGAGTCATTGTTGTAGGCCAAATCATTAGTCCAGGAATTGAAAAAAGGTAGAATTGCTTGTTTACTCTATGAGATTTTTAGACTTAAGCCTATTAAATTCATCATGTTTTCTTCTTAAGGTGGGTGATTTTTGAAAATGACGCAAATGGAATTGGGGGAAATATTTCTTCTCCCCTAGAACTTTAATTACTTGTGATTGCTATATCTTCCATATTGTATTTCAGGTTACCTTAATTGCTCAAGGGGATGTGCCATTATCGATTGTGATGACTGTATGCACCACTTTGGCTGCCGTGTTTCTTACTCCTCTTTTAACTAAACTCCTTGCTGGAACTTATGTTCCTGTGGATGCCATCAAACTTTCTTTAAGTACCCTACAGGTAAGGATTAGGGTTCAAAGGAGAGTTTAAATCACTATTGTTTTCTGTTTTCGCCTTTGGTAGTAATGTATTTTTCATCCTAGGTAGTTGTTGCTCCAATTTTGTTGGGGTCTTATTTGCAAAGTGCATTTCCAGCTGCAGTGAAAGCCATTATCCCATATGCTCCCCTTGCTGCGGTGCTAACGTCATCACTTCTTGCAAGCAGGTCTGTTCTCGACCATCGTTCAATATCTTATTTTGAGTTCTTGTTCTGTTTATATTATTCAGTATTTATGTTTCCTCTTGGTTATTTTGCAGTGTATTCTCGGAAAATATTGTTGGAATTAAATCATCGGCTGTTGGTGCTTCCAATGGAGCTGTTGGCATCCTTTTTGGTGAATTGGGTGTTGTTGTGGTCTCAGTGATTTTGCTACATCTTGCAGGCTTTTTCCTAGGGTGTGGATTCTCATTCTTCATCTAAAGTCTGATGGGTTGCAATTTGGTCACTGTTATTTTCACTTGAAATTTGTTGTGACAATTGTTGTCCTCTTTTTTCATTGAACTGATTGATGAGGTGATGCTCTCAGGAGTCAGATATTGGATTGTTTAATTTTTATGGTTCTAACAATGCCTACACATTTGCAGGTATCTTGCAGCCTTAATATCTGGCTTAGGAGAAAGACAACGTAGAGCAATCGCAATTCAGGTACTCTATTGAAGAATGAGTTTTTATTCGATTTTGGAATCTTCAATGTTTAAAAGTTTTGTTAATCATGGTACCATATGGTGCCAAGAGCCAATTGGTAAAGGTTGAAAAACATATCATTTTGGCCTTATGCCAATACTACGTGAGCATGGATAAATGTCATTGTCCCTCATGCCGAGATAGGTTCTTTGTTGCCAATTGTTGTAGCCTTATCCTAAATTATCTTGGTCAATTTTGAATGATTATTGTTCAATAAATCATCCTTCTATTATGTCTGCCGATCGTGAGCAGAAGGTGAGACAATATATATAAAAAAAAAAGAAAGAAAAAAAGAGAGGGAGGTTAAGAAAGGAAAGCAGTAGCAAAGAGGATGGATGATATGAAAGTCAAAGAAACCAGTATGTATTTCTTTCCCGTACCAATGTCCCATCTGTTCTAGTTACAAATTAGTGTTGGTTCATGTCCAACTCCCACACTGTACTGATATGTATTTATTTTCAATACTTGTGTTTGTTCTAGTTTCAATGATACAAGTCCATTTAGTTTCAGTAATGCCAATACAAGTGTGATTCCCTCAACACGCTTTAAAGCATATTGAAACATCCTAACTATTAGATCGATGCAACATGATATACAAACCATGTCATTCGGTCAGAGACTAAAACTTTTTTTTAATACGGAGTTGTACTTTAAATATCTTTGGTACACAATATAATTCAAAATTAACTTCTTAAAGCAATCTAAATATGACTTTGGTCATGTATTTGCTAAATTGTTCATTGGAATCCTTGCCTCCTGTTTTCTTTTTAATTGATTTGGAATTACATCACTGGATGGCGCGAGAGGGGATAATTTGGGCAAACTTGTCACTGCTTCATATGTTTGGTTGAAGATCTACCGCTTTTCTCTTTCTAAGTCATAATTGATCTTAATGCTTGCTGAAGTTACAACTAGAAAAATATCACAAGATCATCAGAATAACTCTGAGTCAACTTGCTGGATGATGCTCAACACATCAAACGATGCTGAAATTTGCTCATTTGTTATGCACAGGTCGGCATGCAAAACTCATCCTTGGG
This sequence comes from Zingiber zerumbet, assembly GCA_037833815.1. Taxonomy (NCBI): domain Eukaryota; kingdom Viridiplantae; phylum Streptophyta; class Magnoliopsida; order Zingiberales; family Zingiberaceae; genus Zingiber; species Zingiber zerumbet. Next base: position 19,127,518 of record JBBMJZ010413116.1, on the reverse strand, counting down.
CGTCATACTGGCAACTTCACATTTTGCATCCCCGCTGGTCGCTTTGCCTGCTGCACTATCAGCCATTATTATGAACATCATTGGTAGCTCTTTAGGGTTAGTGTGGCGATATCTGGACCCAACTGATTATTGATGCTCCACGGGTGTGAGCCAGAAACAGTGACGTTGCTGCATGGCTTTGTAATCTCTTGTTGTACACAGCTAGCTAATAAAGATATTGGCTTTATACATTCACTATTCTGTATAACTACAAGTAGATTGAGAAATTGAAGCTGACGTAGATTAAAGTTCTTAGATAATTCTTCTGATCTGTTATTTCGTTCTTAATTGTTTGTGTCCTAGCAGTTTTCCTTTGTCGTTGAGCAATGGTCGAATTCATGGTTTGTTCTGACATGCATGTGCAATATTTGAATAATTGATGTTAGCGTGTAAATTTATGCCATAAGTGAGAGCATGCCTCTCACAATGCCACCATGATCTCAATACTTGAATAATTGATGTTAGATTAAAGATAAAGCCTCATCATCTTCCGGATTGGAAAGGACTAAGTGATAATTCTTTCAGTGTTAATGACAAAAAGAGGACCGGATTCTCTGGTCTGCAAAGGCTGGACCAGTCCATGGTCCAACCTTTGCATTGGTTGGGGGCAATGGCCCCCCACCTATTAACAGATGGGGACCATTGCCTCCCACCAATCCTTTTGTCTCGGTCCAGGAGTGGACCAGGATAAAGGGATTAGAGGATCCCATCCCCAAAAGCGGTGGAGGTGTAATGTTTTATTATTATTTAAAATGAATGGACAACGAATAGGAGATTTGCAAGGAGAAAGAGTCTAAATTTAAATGTTTATACTTTGATTTTTAAATTTTTGTTTAAT
>JBBMJZ010413116.1:19109472-19122113 GCA_037833815.1 Zingiber zerumbet | reverse complement strand
CCCCCAAATACCACTTGTCGAAAAACCTTTCTTTATACGAAAACAAAGTTAGATAGCGGAAAATAAAATAAGACAAGAAAGACTCAGGTGGTTTACTTGGTTCGTAGCCTAGCTGACTACTAGTCTAAGGCTCACGATCCTTTGGACCATTTTCGAAGGGGCAATCGCTAAAATCTCCTCTCCAAAAACTTTTGGAGAAGGATGAGAGCATACAGAGATGAAGGTGATAGTAGCAGATTATTATCCCTTTAATAGAAAATGTAAATTATTAAAATACCAACAACTGAATAATGAAGTTTGGGCGTAGGTTGTCACAGAGCTTGTAGGTGTAGTAGTAGCAAGACTTATACAGACGAAGTAGTAGAACAGAGTATGAGACGTGGAGAGAATTGATTGTCCAGCCTTTGACTTTAAGGCTCCTTTTAATTTTTTTTATTCCGTCGACTAATCCTTTTTCAGTCGACTAACCTCTAGAATTTAGCCAACTTTGTGTCTAGCTTCTGATATGCCTAGATCATATCTTCTGTGAAATCTACCTTTATTGGTCGACTAAATGCAAGTTCGGTCTACTGAACAGCTAGAACTTCCTTTGTTGCTTGATCTGATCTAATCCACTCTTCACTTACAAAATGTGCTTGGTCAACCGATCACTTGTTCAGTTGACTAAACTCTATTATTTCCTTCCAATCATGATTCAATCTTATGTGATATCTGGTTACCAAAATAAATTCGGTAGACTGATCATTCTATTGGTCCATTGAACCATTATTTCATTCTTCGACTCACTTTGAATCTGATCTGTTCTCATCATTGGGGATTGGTAGATTGAACTACTTGGTTCAGTTGACCAAACCTTTGAATCATGTCGAACTTCATTTTTCTACAAAATAAAGTTAACACAGTATAATAATAATGATGATATTGTAAAATAGAGTTAGATATAACATGCATATATAAGAAAGAGACAGATGAGACTGTCTGATCTTGACTTAGGAACCTCTGTTAGTTTCTTCAGTCAGATCAACGCCTAAGGTTTGTCTAACCGGGACACGACTTCACTGCACTATTCTCCAGGAGGTTACCTTAACTTATCCTCTAAACATATGGTCCTCTAGACCTATTTAAATTTTCTTTAGTCCTGCTTATTATTTAATCAACCTGGTTGATTAAGACTTTTCTACAACACTGAGTTAGCACAATAGATATAAAATAGTAAAGTAAAGCAATGTTAACAATATTTAAGATTTGTTGGTCCAGTCGACTGTGGTCACACTTGCTTGGAGTTTACTTTTCCAAAACTTCTTATTTGTCTAACTCCTATTAGGACTAATCACTCGGTAGACTTCTCACCACTGCCAAGCCTTCAGTCACCCTGACCACTTGGACTTGCTAGTCACTCGGTAGACTACTCACCACCACCAAACCTTCAGTCACGTTGACCACTTGGACTTGCTATTCACTCGGTAGACTACTCACCACCACCAAACCATAAGTCACCTTGGCTACTTGGACTTGCTATTCACTCGGTAGACTACTCACCACTACCAAGTCTCCAGTCACTTTGACCACTTGTAATTATTAGTTACTTAGTAAACTACTCACTACTGTCAAGCCTTCAGTTACCTTGACCACCTGGACTTGACTAGACTCCATTAAACATATTGTCAAACAAATATCAAAATTCTAGAGGTTGATTGCATCAACACAAGAAACCTAGCATAATCCTACAAGTTTATCTGACCTACTAGGTTTACCTTTTGCTTAAAGTTCACTTTTTCAAGATTTTACCACCTAAGGGTCACCCCCTTAGAATCAAACCACACTTTTGTAAGTCTACCTGACCTATTAGACTTCTTGCTTGAACTTCCTCTAAGACTTCACCATCTAAGGCTCACTCCCTTAGGATTTCCCTTTGCCAAACATCCGATCACCTTGACCTGCTTGGACTTGCTAGTCACTCAGTAGACTATTCACTATTGCTAGTCATCTGATCAACTTTGATCTGATTAGACTTTCCCTTACCTAACATATGGTTCTCTCTTAACCTGCTAGGGCTTTCCCTTTTCTATTATCTAGTTAGGACATTCCTTACTAGTCATCTAGTCAACCGTTAACTTGGCTGCACTTCTCACTTTCAAACATTAAGTCTTGTTTGAATCAACCCTTGGTCAAACTTGACCAAATCTTGGTATATTATCAAACATTGAAACCATGGAGTCTGATTGCACCAACAATGGTGTGCAAGCCTTGTCCTAAACCTTGTAAATGATGTTATGGTTTAGTGCTAATTGTCACATACTCTGGTGCTAGTGTTTGAAGATCAACACCACATTGGTGCTATTATGCGAAGAATAGGACCTCAATGTTATGACGATATCATAAAGTATGGTGTTGGTGTTGGAAGATCAACATCACTTTATTCGAAGAACAAGACCATAGTGTTTTGAAAGTTTAAAAACCTTTTGCTATGAATGCTTCAAGATGATAACTAAGGGTACATTTGGACTGAAAATAAATTAAGAAACATGTAGCACTTAGAATGGATCTGATTGTAACTTGTTAAGTTCATCAATGGATTTTGACTAAAATTCATTAATGGACCAAGGAAATCTGAATTTTTAAAACGTTGACATGTAATAAAAGAGGGCAGTGCAGTAAAAGTATTTATGGTGCCCATGTCTGGTTCTAACATCCATGTGATAAATTATGTGTATGTATCAATTGTCTTAAAGTCTGAAACTTTAAAAATCTTCTGATCGCCACTGTTAATGACTTCAAGTTGATATCTTTTAGCACATATAGACTTTGGAACACTTCAGAAACCTGTAGCACTTGGAATGAGTCCAATTAGAACTCTCTAGGTCCATAAGTGATATCTTTGGGCATCTGGAATCATGATTGTGATATGAGTTTTCAAAAGTAGATTCAAAATTAAGATAAATGATTCCTAATTGTGCCAAGGGGGCATAAGTTTCATTATAATATAGTTCCTCTCTTTGATTAGATTTCCTAGCTACTAACCTAGCCTTGTTTCTTACAACTACTCTTTTATTATCAAGTTTGTCTATAAAAATCTATTTTGTATCAATAATTAAATTTTCTTCAGGTCTAGGAATCAAATCTCATACTTGACTCTTTTCAAATTGAGTTAATTCATCTTGCATTATTAAAATCCAATTTAGATCAAGCAAAACATCCTCAATTGATTTAGGCTCAACTTGGGAGATTAAAACTACTTAACTTTCTTCATTTCTAAAATATGATTCAGTTCTCATCCCTTAAGAAATGTTTTCTACAACTTGATTTAAAGGATGATTTGAACTTGTTCTAGTGGATCTTGGTACATGAGTTGTGTTAACCACATCCTTAAGTTATGACCCTTCTATCTCAACCTATTTATTTTTAGTGTCTTCCTTAGCACCCACTTGATCATTGCCTTCTTCTAAGCTTAATTTGTTAAGTTCAAATAACACATCATCATCAATTTTTTTTTGTTAAGTTAGATGGTTATTTTTTTCCTTAAAAAATCACATTTAGGGATTTTTCTACTAAGCGTGTTCTTTTGTTATAAACTTGATAGCCTTTACTAGAGCTAGAGTATACAACTAGAATACCCTCATCAACCTTAGCTATAAATTTTCCTAATTGATCCTTAGTGTTCCAAATATACACCTTACAACCAAAAATCCTAAGATGTTTAATTGTTGAGGGTTTTCCAAACTAGAGCTCATGTAGAATTTTGCCTAAAAATCTATGTATCAATGCTTGATTTTGTTGATAAGGAGGTTTCTCTTGGCAATCTTGGAGTCTTTTGTGCCTCATCCAGTTTGATGAGCTTATCCCACAACTTTTTGGCACTTCTAAAAGGACCCACTTTGTTCTGATATTCTGCAGCTAGTCCACATTAAAAAGTTACTATCACCTTCGCATTTGACTGCTCTTTTTTCTTTGTTTGGTAGTCCATCTTCTAAACTCCATAATCTTTCCATCATCCACTATAGGAAGTGTGAAATCCTTGGTCACAACAAACCACATATCTATGCCCATCATTAAGTAGTATTTCATGTGGCTTCGCCAGTATTGAAATTTTCTTCCATTAAAGAAAGGTGAACATTGTGCTGTAACCCTCTTGTATATATCTTCAATTTTGTAGTTAAAGCTTTGTTCCTTTGGTAGTTAGTCCTCTAGGGTAACCTTATTTTAATACCATTTGTTGGGACCGATGCGAGCTAGAGAGGGGTGAATAGCTCTTTTCGCGCCGGCTTCGAGAAAGCAATGGAAAACCTCAACACATGAAAAGAATAACATAACACAGTAGATTTACTTGATTCACAACCTCCCAAGGCTATTACATCCAAGGCGTAAACGTATTATTCTACCGCCACTAATAATTTTTCCCCTTCTCTGACTAAATCTGGAGGTGGAGAAATCTCTTAGAGCAGTGTATTATAGTTTATAGCTCAATGAAACAGTGAAAAAGAAGTGAAATAAATTAAAGCACCTTGATCACAATAATTCTTTCTCTTTTCAATTTGAAATTGTTGAGAGTTGAGTCTTAGAGCACTTGAGTTGAGTAGGAAATTCAAGAGCCAATGCATGTCCAGAATGAAGCCAAACTCCCATTTTTAAACAACCATCAGACGAGCTTGTTTCTGCACTTTTTTTCCACCATCAGTCGATTGATTTTACCTATAATTGACTGTTGTAGGTGTTGACTATTGACTTGGCCATTGAACAGTTACTAACTATTGATCTGCAACTAAAATTATTTTGACATTTGAATATCATTTGATTGCTAAAAGGGTGCAATCAACTGTTTGCCACCAGTCAAGTTGAGTAGTTGGATCACATACCTTCTGTGCTCTCAAAATGGTCAATCCGTCTATTGATTCTTAATAACAGACAAAATGCCAATCAGTTGAGTTGTGTAGTCAAGTTGTGAACATTCTTTTCACTCCAAAATGTGTTCAATTGAATTTCTCAGTAGATTGTTAGGGTTATTGTGCAAACTTTGATTCCTATTTGCACATCAATCGACTAATCAACCCTATTAGTTGAATGATGCACAAACCCTCAACTAGTTTATAGTTTGATGCATCAGTTGATTGCTCATCTATGGCAATCGACTGTTAACATGCAAAACTCTCAATCTATTTAGGATTTGACTCATCAATCGATTGCTCGATAACAACAGTTGACTATTGAGTCCAAATTAGGGTTTTGCAATCCTAAATCCTAAATTGCAAATCCCCCTTCAATTTTACAGTGCATCAATTGACCAAGAAATGATATTAGTCGATTGATACATCATTTTCAACCATTCTAATAGTCGAAATACGCCTATCTTCACTATTCTCATCCCACAAATACCTCATGCTAGATGAACCTTCTATTCCCTCGACTTCAGTGTTTAGGTTTCATCATCTTTATGTCTTCATTCACCCTACATCCAATCTCCTGTTCTGGTCTAGCTTTTTTCATTTGTCAAGAGTTTGACTCCAACCTTCTTGGATTTTCTTGCCTTGAATTATATCTTCAAATTTGCAAGGACTTCTCCTTGCCAAGAATTCAGCCTCTGACCTTCTTGGACTTTTCCGCCTTACATATGGTCTCCAAACCTGCTAGGACTTTTCCAGTACACTTGTCACACAAGTGAAATTCCATAATTTACCTTAACTTAAATATTGTCAAATATCAACACTCCATATCTAGGATATCATTGCACAAACAAAACTTTCTTCTTCCTCATTTTATCTTGGTGTAAATTCATCACTTGGAGATGTTGAGGGTTCACTTTGCAAGCACTCAAAGGACGAAGATGGTTTCTCACCCTCACTATTAACCATTATATCCACAATTTGAGTAATGATATACATCTATTTTCTTAGTTTGTGCCTCTTTAAATTCAATCACAGTTTCTTTCCACAATCAATTCAATGTCTTGATATGCTTGTGCTTTCGAAAACATTCCATAAAGTTTAATTAGTTTGTTCCATAAATCCTTTGCATTTGTGCACTCTCTAATCTTGCTTAAAACTTCATCAAGCAATGTACCATTTATAATCTCCTGAGTCCTCTCATTGGATCTGAACCTTTCAATGCATTCATGTCCACTTTTTCTTGAGTATTTTTTCCTTAATATATGTTGGAGCTTTGAAGCCTTTAATTATCACCATGATTCATTATCATCTTCTAAAAACCAACATTTGTTCTACCATACTCTAAAGTCAAGATATGGATGACAGACATTGCCCTAAGGATGTTAGTCAAAATCCATCTAGAACATCCTCTTGTACCAATTGTGTGATTGTGTTGGTTGTTCTGTATCAGGCTAGAAGGGAAGGTTGAATAAATGCCATCATACAATTGAATTTGTTGCACAAACCAAAGTGTTAATAGTCAAGTGTAAAATTGTGTATTATTCATATTAAGTATAAGAATATAACAAAAATAGGAATAAAGTAAAAAATCCAATAAAGTAAAAAACTCCAAGTAAAAAAGAAGAGTACTAAGAGCGAACTCTCCAACCATAATAAAGCTCTTGAAAACTTTGAGTAATGTTAGCACTTGATATGAAGAGTATTAGGAATGCTTTCATGCAACATCATACAACTCAAAGCTCTTCCATAGCTTTTATAATGAGTTCTTGAATAAACACACTTTGTTTGTCTCTAGTTAGCAAAAAAAATCCTCCTAATCAAACAAATATTACTATTGGGCTACAAATGACTATATTACCAATCGACTAAATTTCACCTCTAGTTTATTGGTGGAGCCTCCATTTGAATGAAAGTCATATCCAGTTGATTGTTGCTTAAATAAAAATATTTTTTTTCACTAAACCATTACTTTTAATCAACTCCCAGTCCACTAGCTAGCATATGCTAGTCGATTGTTAGTAAATTAAATCTAGTCGATGGTCCCTCCTTTAGAAGGCTCACCTATTCATAAGCCTATGCAAAGTCTTAGAACTGAATTAAGTTGATAAACCACAACTTGGAACCAATAGCTTCCTAATTGAAGGTTGTATAGCAAGGTAGTACCACTATCCAGCTAAACACTTAGTTATAATGATTTTTTTCCCTCTCAAAGACAGTCCCAAAATTACAATTCACTCTCTTAATTATCTTTAAGACTCTCATGTGTCATATAGGTTTTTGATCATTGTTCCCACGGGCATGCCCATTTTATTAGAGGATGACAAATTTACTATAATGGGACAGAAATCAATTCTCAACGGACGTATGTATATCCTCGGGGAAAAAACTCTTACCTCTAGCCACTTAACAGTTGACTATAAACTGATACTATGATTTATTCCTCTTCATATAATTTAGGGACAGACTATGAGGGATGCTGCGTACTTAACTCTTGGTTCATCAAAAGCACCAACCTTATTCCATGTCATTTGATCCTCCACATGCGCTTATGAGTCAACTTTGTTCTTGGTAGAGTTCAACTTAAGTTAACCCTCTAGTCCATCAAGTGCACTAAGCTTGTTCAAGCAAATGCAACAACTTTACTCCGATCTAGTCAATTAATTTTCACTACGAATGCATTTAATCTAATAATGAACTAGTGTATCAAGCCTAATTAAGCTTATGGTATAAGCTCCATTTACTAGCTAGAATTGATAATACGTACGTTTCTTAAATCATATATAAGAAAGTGAAGCTAGTTTCTTTGTGTTAGTTTATGCTCTTCTCTCTTTAAAATCATCAAATTTCCAACAAGAGAGATGAAGGAAGTGAATTGATACAGAATGACTGGCACGAGTGTATTAACTACGTACGATAAGAGGAAGGAAATGAAAAATCTTGGCGGTCATGAGTCTTATCGTCCGTGGGCGTGGGTGGTCTTCTTGGTTCAAACTCCGATTCCTCTTCTCTGTCCGAGTGAGAAAACCTGGGCGACGCCGGAGCGCTCTCTACGTCGGTCGACTTGGCCTTGAACTTGGAGAGCAGGTGCAGGGGCGACGACCCTCGGCTGGGTGTAGCCTCTCCGTCTCCACTGGTTAGCCCCGAACCCACGTCCGCCCCTGCATCCCTCAGCCGCTTCTTCCTCTTCGCCGCGTCTCTCCATTTCTTGAGGGCTTTTGCTGTTTGCTCCTCGAATATTGCCTTCTTCATGTGCGACCCCATCTGCCAGCCATCATCATCAACCATTCCTCTCGGTTAATTAAAACAATTCAGCTAGCAATTGCGAAGATCTATAGATGCGCGTCTGAGTTTGTCCTACTTGTGTCACCAAAGCGTACAAGGGGAGAGTGATGTAGCTGCACAAGACCTGCAGAGCTATCCCCATCGTCACCTTTACCACCGTAAGCCAAAACTTCTCGTAGAAGCAGGATTTCAAGCTGAATTCGTACTGCACAGATCCTCAAACTGTTGAAACTGATTTCTCATATTTGAGAGGTAGTAACTAATGACTTACCCATGTCCATAGAAAATGTGACATTTGGAATGCGTTCTGCAGAACACAACAGCCGTTATTCAAATAACAAACTGATATTGTGGTTAATCACAAACAGAATCATCATGTTGCAACCGTGCATGAAGATTGATTTCACAAGGAATGAGTTGGAGATGAAGTTTATATATACCTCGAACAAAGTCAGATGTATGAGGAAGAGGATCCACTGAGGCCTGTTGAACCAAAAGTACTTGTTGCTTGGTTCGACCACCGGAGCTCCGATTATGATGTTTGTTCTATTCTGAATCTCTTGAGCCATTTCCATAATGACGAGCTCTAGTTTCGTGCCGACGAGTAAAAGAACCTACGATGTAATTCTTTTGGCACTGTAATTTCAACTCATTGATAAGAATAAGAATATTGATTATAAAAGGAAGGAAGAAAGAAGTGGAGTGTCCTACCACAAGTGGGACAAAGGACACTGTAGCGAGTGTGTAATATCCTGGGAATGCATTTTGTAGAAAAGAACAATTAATTACTAATCCAACCATAGTTCGTTGAAATACTTTTTAACTAATCATATTTACCATTGATATCTAGAAGCAGAATGAATATTGCGAGAATCCACAATGGAGGGCTGTCAAAAATCCACATGAGTAGGACGTTAATTAATTTGTTTCTGTTCGAGAATTAATTAAAGAATAGATGTCTGAAGGTAATTAATTAATTAATCAGCTGGACAAACCTGATGCCAACAACTACTTTGAAATCATCCTCCAGGGACCTTTTTATGTACTTGTGGAAATTAAAATTGCTGTTCGGAGACAAGTGAGCCTGTTGTTGTTGTTGTTTATGTCAAAAGTGAATAGCATTAAAACAATACATTAATTAATTACTTACTTAAATTACAGAGATTCAGAAGAAAATAAAAATGGAACGTGAATAGAAGAATACATTTATAAAGCCGTGGCGCATGGTCAAGTAGTCTACTTTTGTCACTGATCCAAAGAACTGCCTTATAAACGCCACCTGCCATTTTTAAAAATATAAAATGAATTACTAGTTTCATGGTTAGGCAATAAACATCAAAAAAACAAAAAAAATGAATTGTCAAATATGAAAAAATGAAAAGTTTAATGCAACCATGCCCTAGGTGGTAGAGTTTGACTATAATATTTTAATGTGACAAAGAGTTTAAGTGATGTCTATTTGCATTTTTGATGTATATGCTAAGTTATGCAAAGACGAGGAAGGATGCACAAAGCTGAAGGAACTTGTAACTTGACAAGGTTGAGTCATGAATGATGCCTTGGCATAATCAAATTGGTGTAGCTCAGAACAACCAAAGAATCAAAAGATGAGGAGCATTGAGATGTCTAATTAGTCAGAGGAAGTTGATGAAGAGTGAAAGATGTCATATAGAATGAGTCAAGGGATTAATGCGTCTAAGAATCTTATGACCTAATAGGAGATGTACTTGTGGGAAAAATGAAGATGCAAAGGTAAACACTTAAGTCAGTTATGACAGTCAAATGACTTTTACTTTGGAGTTCAAGAACACTTTTATTTAGGCATAAGATCCTCATATCAAGAAATAAGGTGTTTCAGGATTATAGTTGATGATCTAGTTGGTTGGAGGTTTATCCCAATCAACTAATGTGATAAGACAGCTAAGGAGTCTACTCAGCCTAAATTACTTATAAATAAAATATTTATATTTGAGCTTTATCGACTAGCAGGTCATGCTTGCATATGAGTTAACTTGGTTTAGTATAATCCGAGCTCTGGATTTACACCGCTTCCACACCCACACGTGGGAGAGAATCTCTCCCCATGTATTTGTTCACATCATACATACATATGTAATAATATAAACCAACCAACTAACTATGAAATTTTTAATGTGAAACTAAAAACTCATCCAAAAAGGACCCTCCTTCATCCACCTTTTATTATTTTCCATTCAAATTCCAGCAAATTAGACTATATTGAGTTATGAAGTAAGGATATAACGATAATCAGAACGAAAGTTGTTTGGTTTAGTGTAAGACTCACAATCCATCTGATGCCAAGGGTGCTTGAAAGGCCCATGTGTCTTCTGACAAAGGAAGTTTGGTGGGTAAACCTAAACCTTGAAGGATCTGCAAGAAATAAATGATGGACACTGATATCAATTCTTAAACCAATTAACCGCATATATATTGGCATGACAAGATCAACTCCATCTAGCTACCATTTGAGAACTGATATTGCTGTGATTTTGTCTCTAACTCCCATGTTTTCCATTTCTTCATCTACCAACAAGAAGAATGTGCTAGAAATTAAATATTGGTTGCCCAAAAGAGTAATTGAAAACTGAAATGTCTTCTGTGTGTGTAATGAGAATGTCTGAGCACTTACTTTAGCCTGTGCAAGAGCCACAGTGAGAACACTGTAAAGAACATGAAGTACAGCAAGGACAAATATGAAAATGTGTAGTTGGTGAATTCCAGACTGTGAGATCAATGATACCTTGTCCTGCAAAAATACCACATTCACCATTTGAGGAAAAGTACTTACTGCTCCGACAATTAAGATTTTCACCATATACTGAATTTGAATAAATAGTTTTGAAAAGTTTACAATGACACTAAACACTAGTAAAATTAATTTTTACAAATATAGAATCAATATAGAAGTATTCTAATCTACAGTTCACTTGCTAGTTCTGTTCGAAGCGTGCTAATTTTTTCTTGCCACAGTTCACTTCTATATGTTTTGTTTCAAAGGGATCTACTGAAGTTTTGGCCAAATATATGGTACTTATATTATCACACAAGACTTTGATATTTTTATAATAAGGTCAATAGCTTATGTATGCATCATCCAAAATAATTATGTCACACATTCACTCATAGCAGCATACTTGGCCTCAATAGATGATAGTACAATACAATGTTAGTTTCAACTACTTCAACTAACAAGAAAAGATCAACGAAATTGACATCCTCCCACTTGTACACTTCTTATCCAATTTGCAACCTACCTAATCGAAATTGATGTTTCTCACCAAATTTAGTGCATTGGTCCTTGGATATTAACGGCCTATATTAATATTACCCTTAAGGTATCTCAAGATTCTTTTAATGACAACTACATATGATTATTTAGCACATGATTGATATATATATATATATATATATATAAATTAGCCGTAAATAAAATATCTAGTCTATTAGTGTTTAGGTAAAGTAACCTACCAATTATATTCCAAAAGTATTTTAAATTCACTTGCTTACCCTTAAAGTAACTATCCATCCTAATAATAGTGGTCATTATTGTAGTTGGTACCTTCTTGACAATTTTCATCCAAAACATCTTAATAAGTTTCTTGACATATTTGGTTTGCTAGACATGGATTTCATCCTTAGTTTGTTTGATTTGAAACCCCAAAAATAAAATTAAATTTTCAACTAAACTCATCTCAAATTCACTCTCCCTAAAACATGAATAAACATAGTTAGGAAATTTTTATTTATTGACCCGAAAATGATGTCACCACATAAATTGTTGGTTTAATAAACCTCCAGGGTTTTGATATTTGACAATATACTTATGTTTAGTCAAATTTGACCAGGAGTTATCCAAACAAGGTCAGATGTTTGGAAGTTAGAAGTCTTGTTAGGTCAAGGTTGATCAGATGATTAGTAAGGGTAAGAAGTCTACCGAGTGACTGACAAGTCCATGTAGGCCAGAGTAACTGGATGCTTGACAACGGAAAGTCCTAGCAGGATGTTAGGTAGTGGAAAATCCAAGTGAGTCTGGAGGCTTTGCAAAGGGAAATCTTGGGGAAGTGAATCGTAGGTGCTGACAACCTAAGGAGTAGACCTTACATGGTAAAGTCTTAGAGGAAATCCAAGCAAGAAACGTAGTAGAAGAAGATCCGCCTCCGGAAAAGTTGTGAAAAAGAAAAGATCTAATGGGCAGGCAACTCTTGTACTAAGGTCTTAGACGTATTGACTTTAAGGTTTTGGGAACCAAGTAAATCCACGTATATTTCATATTATTGTTTCAGTTATTTATTATTCCTCTTCAAGTACTAATATGATAGAATGAACAATGAAAAAGATGAAAGTGACGAGAATCGATATTCATCCCCCTCTATCGATCACAATGGTCCTAGATAAATTTGGGCAATAAAGATGTCATTCTCACAAGACTTTATGAACAAGATGGGATCTACTTGTGCT
>JBBMJZ010413116.1:19087384-19100800 GCA_037833815.1 Zingiber zerumbet | reverse complement strand
GTATATATTCTCTAATATATACCCATGTGTCAACCTGATATCTCATATCCATGACTTTTGAGATTAAGTCATCCATTGACCTACATACTAGTCTCAATGCATTAATATTGTCCTTGCATATTAATGCTTGACTAGGAATAATTAAGAGTAGTGTTCCATGTATATCTATAATATCTCACTATCAATTCAACCAATTAATATGTTGTAGATAAGAACTACTACCCAAGGATATTATTATACTTATTCAATCGGCACTGAACTAAAATAAATATAATAACCAACTTTGCCTTTTATTAATAATGATATATGATACAAAATGAGCCCTTTACAATCATTTTATAATGGTACTAGCGCTAATACTAACATGACCCGCCATGACAATGTTTTATGGATCGTTATATGAGTGTCATAAACATTTTCATGTGACTATTGGTATAAATAGTCCTTACACCTGAAGTCACTACGGTTCCCTACGTAAGGAGTTGTGTACTTTGGTATCGGCAAACGTCACATGTAATAAGGTGGACAATAAAGTCGATCACTAGGTATGTAATGAATTATGCGAAGGGATGTGAGTAATGTAGATGGAATCTATCCCTTCCATATGACGGAAGTGATATCTGTGGACCCCTTGATTAGTAGGACACAAGAAAGCATGACCATGGTTAAATGAGTCAATATGAGACATTGAGCTTATTTGATTGAGTGTGTCTACTTAGAGATCAAGAAACACATAGATTGATAAGAGGATAACACAGTCTATACCGCATTGATCAATCTAGATATCCAGGATAAAGGGACCAAGTGATATAAGATAATAGCCATGGATAGGTTAGGTCGGATCTCGACTTTCTCGTCACTTGGGTAGCAATGATGTCTTGCTAGATGCCACTCATTACTTATGTATCTAAATGTTGATTTGGATATATTGCCAATGTTACAGCAATCTATTGGGTCACACACAAAGAACAAGTAATTTGGAGATGGGTTCATATGATGAATCATTGGATTAAGTCTAATCTGAATTGAACTTATTGAGTTAGACTCAATTGGATCTAATTATTGGATTAAGTCCAATTTAAACTAAACTCAAGGAGCCAATTCGAATTAATAAAATAGTGATTCATTAAATTTGAATTGCATGAGATCAATTGAGTAAGACTCGATTGAATTAGACTTGAGTTAGACTTAAGTGAATTAGACTTGAGTTAGACTCAAGTGAGGAGACTTGAGTTAGACTCAAGTGAGATTTAATGAAGATATTCATTGAATTTCGAAATTCAATGAATCATTTCATTCAATTTTTGAAATTGAATTTGAAATGAGGAGTTACAAGCTTGGTCCTTAATGGAGTGTAAATGCTCATTAAGGCTATTAATGCTAATTAAGTATTTTCATTAGATGAAAATACTTAAGCTTTTGGCTCTTCATTTTGGGATTAATCTTCATTCTCCTTGCTCCTCTCCACCTTGGCCGAAATCCACTTTCAAGGTTGCTAGCAAAACCTTTCTCCTTTTGTGAGTTTGTGAGACAAACGAACGCTTGTTCGTGTGGATACCGTAGAGGCGCGAACGTGAGATTGTGCTGTAATCCGAGCTGTCGGGAGTCCGTGAGCACGCTACAAAGGTATAATCTCATGCTCTTAGTAAACTTAGTATATAAATTTTGTTTCCCTTCGCATAGATCTTCTGGAGGAACTAGTATTTTCCGCTGCGCGTTTGCGTGTTTAGCGTAACTAGTTCCTTACAATCAATATAAAAACTTAAAACATAAGTTACCTACTTATTTATTTTTTTCCTTATTCTCAATATTCAATATTAATTTTTAATATTATATGGAGTCAATATTTTATGATTTTTCTTATACATTTGAAAGAGTTTAAATAAATTATCCCAATCTTAATTATCATATAATAGATTATATCGATTGCTTTAAGCACAAACCAGACTTTATTATTCTTTGACTATTATTTTCACTACTTCTACTTGATTCATTGTTAGCTTTGTTATTGGTTTTGTGTGTTTTATTTTTACACTTTAAATTTGTAGTACAAACATGTTTCCAAAAAAATATCAATCTTGGAGTTAGAAAAGAAATAAAAGAAAAAAAGTGGAACAGATTATTAAAACTCACAAAGGTGTTCTTTGTAAGTTTTTTAAAGCTAGCTCTTCAATTGAAGATTCAGTTGATGAATTACAAGAAGAAAATCAAGAAGAACAAATGATTATGCAACAAATGAACAATAATCGAGTAATCAAGAATAATTAAATGATCATGCAATCATTGAGCGGAAAGAAGTGAGAAAAAATAATGATCATAATCATGCAACAAATGAGTATGAAGAATTGAGAGAAAATGATGATAATGATTTGAATGTAAATGGCTTGACAATTTTACTTCTTAAAATGCTAGAAGATATAGATTTTTTCAATGATTATTTCATACTTATTTTTTTTATATTTGTAAGTATTACACTTTTGGAAAAACTTAAAAAGCATATTTTTGTATATTGTTGCACTTTTTAAAGAATATTAAGAAATAAATTTTTTTATGGGGTTTACCATATTTTAAATTAAATATATTAATTTTTAAGTTTTTTATTAAACTATATTCAAATTATACGTTAGTACATTTTTTTTTCCTATAGAGATCACTTTTTTCTTTTCACCCAAGGGCCCCCAAAAGTCAAGACCGGTCCTGTATAAAGGTGCCTTGATTTGGTAGATGCAAGATTATTTTGTTCTCTTGTATTATTTTTATTAAAGGTAAGAAATTGTGCTTTTTTTTACAATCCATCTTATACTTGTGTTATACAAATATTAATTGGCTAGCATACTTGAATGAGGCAATTCCTATTCCAAAATTTTATAAGCATTCCCAATGTTTTTCTCTCTAATACCAAATCTAAGCAAATTTTGAGCTTGTTCTTTTTTTGTAAAATGAAATTTATATCTTTGATATTAGATAAACTTTATATCTTTAATATGTTTAAAACTGTTTTACATGAATTAGTGAAACTCCGAGGTACAGCTATAAAGCATCATCTCTTTATGGGAATCTCATATTATATTTGTTTATATTGATCTAAATCTCCAAGTAAATCTGATACGACAAGGTGATTTGGAGGTATAATTTTCTTTTGCAAGCAATTATAAGTCTTTGTTAGTTATGTTAGTGGCAACAAGTGTGAATATACATGATGTTCATGATATTATTCTTATTTGAATTGTGGATTGATTTTTACTTCTTATATAGGTAAAATAAATTCTGAATACATTAGTACTTTCTGATTTTCTCCTTTGACCACTGCCAATATAGTTGTCGACATGCTTAACTGAAGTTGGTGATCATACCTGATATAAACTCTATACAATTGCTCAATTCTATCCCAAGGTGAATTCCTTGTTCCAAATGCTACTGATATTGTTCTTTTCATTTGCATATTTTGTTATACTATGCATGCTGAAACCCCTGGTTTTATTTACAGGTAGATATATTTGCCCAACTCCAAAATGAGAGTGAAGCATTTATCACTTATATTAGAGATGAATTTTCTCATGTTTGTAGAATTTTCCAAAAACACTTCCTTTATAGAATAGTGAATATTATGTTTATTGTATTTGAATTTTGTTATTTTCCCATCTAAATGAAGAAGAATATAGTAGTCGAAAGGACAACTTCCAGTCTTCCCATGGCTACTCCACCACCACCACCACTGGCGACTATTTTATCTCCAAAGTTTGGATTGTTTTCTCTTGTACACACAAAGTCGGTTAATACAAAAGCTAAAAGCAGATTTCTAAGTGCATACACAAATGATGGTGTTGCTAGAACAACGACATTGAGAAGTCCAATTGATTTGACCTTTCAAAGTTTAGGCCTAATTTAGGAGATGAGCGGATTTGATCTCTGTGAGCGTTGTAATAGAAGAAATAAAGATTAAATTATTTGTGGCAGGATTTAAAAATTTATCGGTTACTTATAGTTTTATTAATGATTAAATTTGGTTGGATAATTTGAATATTTATTTATCTCAATGTTAATTGTATGGTACTTTTGGATTAGAAATTAATTGTTTTAAATATTTTTAATTTATTTAAAATGTGTGATTGTTTATTATAAAATATTGTGCAGATAAGAAATATAAAATTAGCATATAATAAAAATTTAGTGATAAATTTAAAGATTAAATGATATACGGATTTATAAATAGAAATATATATGGATTTATTAACAAATTAAAATTATATTTGATATGTTATTTGAGATAAATTAATAATAGATTTAAAATAAAATTAAAGATGAAATTAGTATTTGAAATTAATTTAATATGGTCAAGTTAAGAATAGATTTATAAATAAATTTTAAATTTGTTTCTAAAATTAGAGACAAAATATTTTCATCTCAAAATTAGCCACAGGGCTTTCACTAACAGATCTTTTAGATGGAATATTCTGTCTCAATTTTTTTTTAGAGACAGAAAAAAGACTTTCAAAGATGAATTTTTTTTTATCTCTGAAGCCTTGTTTTCTTGTAGTGGCAAAAAGAAAAAAAATGTTATTTTGGTAGATTCTTTTAGGTCTGTCTACTATCCTCCATGTGGGTTATGTTCGATTGAACTAGTTTCCTGTAATTTTGTCCATGACTAGGTCTGGCTTCACGTGGTTGCCTGTGGCTGTGTCCAAACACCCCTTGTTAGGGGCTTTGGGTTCCCTAGCGTGCGTCCTAGTGCCCCTATAGCTAGCGACTCTCGTTTTCCTAGTGCGACCTCCCTTCATTAGACGCTCTAGGTGCCCATGGCCACCCATGATGTACAATAAGTTAGTGAATAGATTTATAAATGGAGAATATTTAAATAGAATTTAAGAGTTTGTGAACTTTACTAAATGTCATCTAAATTGCATGAATAATGACTAGTTAATTCCATATTAATTGAATTAATTAAATCCAAATTATTTTAATTAATTTTATCTTGATTATTAATTCATTCCAAATTAATTGAATTAGAATTATTTAAGTTTATCTAGAGTATTAATTAATTTTGGATTAAGGGAGATTGTTACCTTTGTATTAGATTTAAACTTAGCTTTGAGTTCGTCAAGCTAGTGTTTATAGAATAAGCTTCAAGGTTATAGTGAGTTATAATAGACATCATTAATTAAAGTAATCATGTGTATAAGATAAAGTTTTACTAATACAACTAACCCAAGGAATTTAATACTAAGTTTTGGTCTAACTAGCTCATATTAGACTAGGTAGCTTCAACTAGATTCACTATGTTGATTGCACTAGGTAGAATGCCCATGATTCAATCTAGACATGCTTCGATCAAGTTTTCTTAGCATACTATCATTTCAACCATTCCTGATGCTAGTTGTTAGGGCCAGTCAAACCTTTTTCCTATGTTTATCCTATATATCCATTCTAAGTTGAATATAGAATTTAAAGTAACATGGTATTTAAATCATAAAATAAACATACAAGTCAAAAAATAAAAGAAAAACATGCTCCCCTAAATCAATGATACAAGTTTAATTTGCCCTCCCCTGATCACAACTTTGATATTGTTTATCTAAATAATGAATTTGTTCTTTAGCAATCCAATATTGGTTGGTTCCTATTTTATTGATTAAACATGCTTTTGGAACTCATGTTAACATTTCTATTTACTAGAGACATGTAGGTTCTATATTGAGTGTTAGACTTAAATCCAAGTCTGAATTTGTTGTACATAGCCCTTTGAGTTCCAAGTATCATATTTAAGTACTTGGAACCTGAAGTGAACTTTTCCAATGGTCCCTCTAGTTCTTCAACTTGATCTTTCAAAAGGAAATTTTCTTCCTCAAGTTTTTGGACTTGAGTTGAGATTCCATCCTGAATTTGGTTAGTCGAAGAACAAGGGTTAGCCTTCTCATTAAGAACTTTAACCTTCTTAACTTGACCTGGACATTAGAGTTATCCAATTTTTGAATTAAATAAGAAATCCTATTCTGTAATTTATCAACTAAGGGAGAATTTACCTCAATGTTTTGTTCTTTTGAATCGGATACAGATCAGTGGCTTGACTCGGACTCGAGTTTGGATGAAATTGTTCTTGAATTCAGTTGCTTCCTCCTTAGTTATTAGTACCAAAAACTTATCCCCATAGCGGTGCTGAGTTGAGTAGAAGGTGGCAAAATTGCTACAATTAGTTTTAAAAACTTGGTCTGGCTTGGTTCCTCTGAATTTGATTTTGAGAATGTCTCATCCCAAGTGGTGAGTATTTTCAATTTAGAGTTGCTCGGATTGCTACTCTTTTTGTGTATCTCTTCTTTTTAAACATCTTTCAGACTAGGTTGATGATTTTTGAAGTCAGTTCCTTGTATTCTTCATCCGAGTTCGACTCATCTTCCGATTCATGTTCTAGTCAAGATTTTGACTAAGTTTCTTTGCTTTTGAATTGTCCTACAATTAAAGTTATACTTTTCTCAGCTTAACTTGAGTTAGTCTCTTTATGTAATTTGAATTAAAAAATAATTCATTTAATTTAATTTTTGAATGACCCCTTGAAACCTTGTACGCATCTACTATAGATGCTTACAATGTGTTCCTAGGAAATGCTTTAAGTACACACCTTATAATGTCATGGTTCTCCAATTGTTGTCCAATTGAGTGCAACCCATTGAGGATGTCGTGAATTCAGGAGTATAGCTGACTCACTGATTCTCGTTCTTGTATTTTAATGTTATCTAATTTATTTAAAAATAAGTCTCTTTTCAAACCTTAGCGTTAGGGGTCCCTTCATGTAGTTCAACCAGTTTGTTCTATAGATCTTTTGTGTTGATGAATGGGATAACTCAGTTAATCTCTTCTTTAGATAGGTCACATTGGAGGGTTTGGGTCACCTTGGCATCCACTTCAATTTTTTGTTTGATGTCGGCCATCCACTTGTCACGTTTGAGCGGTACTCCTTCTTCATTGTTGGTAAATGCGAATTCAGTTTAGATCACGTTCTACATCTCTACTTGAGTCTTCATGTAGCACTTCATTCGGCCCTTCTAATAGTTGAAATGATCACCATTGAAGAAAAGTGGATGAGCGGGGTACTTTACCCTTCTTGTTGAGATATTATTTCTTGCAAAAATTAACTTAAAATTTTCAAGACTTTTTAGGGTCTTGGGTAAACAGTGTGAAAAATAATAAAAGAATTAAAAGAAACAATATTTAAAGAAAAGAAATAGTTTTTCAAAAACTCAAAAGATGATTAAGCATATTCAAAACGTTCAAGCTCTGATACCAATTATAGGACCAGAAAGCATGATAGAGGGAGGAGGGGTGAATATCGCTCATTTAAAAACTTTCTTTTCTTTAATAATAAAACAAAAGTAGAGATATAGTAGAAAATAGAATACACAAAGATACATTCGGTTACTTATTTCATAATACAATAACTACTACTCCAAAGCCCATGAAACCTTGGATCGTTTTTGAATGGGCAATTCACTAAAGTTCTCCTCTCAAAAAAGCTTTTAGAGAAGGAGGAAAACCTGTACAAGATATATGGAAGATAGTAACATACTATTATCTCCTTAAATAAATGCAAGTAATAGATTACACTGACAATGTAGAGTAGCATTTAGGCATAGGTCGTCGAAGAGCTTCTTTGTGTAGTAGTAGTAGAACTTGCATGATCTGAGCAATAGGAGAAAAGGGATCAAAGAGAGAGTTGAATGTTGAGTCTTGGATTCTAAGACTTTTTTTATAGACTTCATCCAGTTGATTAGAAATTGTTCAATCGACTGACACATCAATTGACTAAACCTTCTATTAAGTGATTGGATCATAGACTTTCCTTGCTTGCTACAATATGATCAATCCCTCGAAATCTACTTTTTTTTATTTAACTGAACCCTGTCTAGTCGATTGGACCCTAGAGTTTCCTTTATTGGTTCAAGATACTCATATCCATTCCACTCTTTCCATGTTTGTTTGATCACCTAATATTCCTAATTAGTTGACTATGTTGGTGCGGAAAGCATCTTACGATCGAACCTATATTTTGATTATGTCAAAGGGTTCAAAGTCAAGGTGTTTTGTTGTCTGATATATTGAATGAGCCTTGCAGGAAAAGTCCTAAGTGTACTTAGGCAAAAGTCCTAGCTGCAGTTAGGCAGGTGGAAACCCTAGGGGTGGTAACCCTAGGTCCTAGGGAGTGGTAACCCTAGGCGGGTCGGAAGTTTCAGGCAAAAATCCTAGGGGTGGTAACCCTAGATTGAAATCCTGGTGTCGCGAACCAGGTGGAAGTCTGGACGGGTCGTGGACCGGACGTCCAGCTTGAAGACCGGAAGCATCGGACGCTGAGCAAAAGTCCAGTTGGTCTGGAGGATTAACTGGCAACAGGTATACTCTCCTGAGAGGAGTAGGTGAGGACGCGTTCCTCGGAAGAGAGAACAGTAAGCATCGGTTCGACCTAGAGTTTTGACGAAACTCAAGTCAGAACCGGACAATCGGAGACTGTCAATTCTCATATTAAATATATTGTGTTTTGCCTAGACTAATTCTATTTTGCAGGAAAAAATGATGCTGGAGAAAACAGGTCTGGGTGCCTGGAACCATTCCAGGCGCCCCCAGCTGTTTCGGGCGCCCCGGGCAGTTCCAAGCGCTCCAAGCAGTTCCAGGCGCCTGGAGTTGGTTCGGGCACCCGGAACCCAAGTTTTATCAGGATGATGTTGTGGCACGCGAGGATTAGCCATGACACGTGTTCCAAGCACCCGGAGGGGTTCTGGACGCCCGAAACAGGCTATATGTGGAGCCTCGACCAGAAGCCTCAAGACACAACAACGCCCATCTCTCGCTTCTACGAGTTGCTCAGAAAACTCCTCCACGATGACCAAAAGCTTCAACGACGATCCTTCTTGAGGAGTTTCTTTCAAAAGCTTTTGGTATTATTTTTATTTCAAAGTCTTTTGTACTTCAATTGTAATCTCTTGTACTTATTCCGGATTGATTAGTGATTGTTTTCCGCTGCAAATTCTGTGTATTTTATTAAACGTACGAAATAGCCATGAGCGCTATTCACACCCCCCCTAACGCATCTCGATCCAACAGACTAGACTTTTTTGTTCCTTCTTTGCATGTCTAAAAATCTTTCTGTTCTTATCTGCTTGGATCAGTCGACTAAACCTTTTTTTTTTATCAGTCGACTAAACCTTATTTTCTCATTAGTTGATTGAACCTTATTTTCTAAACAATCAACTAAATCTTATTTTCTTAATAGTCGACTAAACCTTATTTTTTTAATCAGTCGACTAATCCCTTTGATCATAGGATACTTTGTTTTCTATAAAATAAAGTTAGCATAATTATAGTAATAATGATCTTATAAAATAGAGTTAGAAACTAGATAATATGCATGAGTTATTTATATAGTTAAGACTGTCTAATCTCGACTTAGAAACCTCCATTTATTTTTTCAATCAGATAACACCTAAGGTTATCCCCATAATAAGGACTCATCCTTACCGTTCTTCTTTTTAGAAGAACTACTCCATTCCAAAAGCCTACCTTACTTACCTGCCAAATATCTGATCCTCTAGATCTATTTGGTCTTCTTCGCCTCGGCATTTGATTATTGACTTGCTAGGGATTTATTCTAACTCGATATCCAATCCACACTGACCCATCAAGTCCATCTTGCCAAATATTAGATCCACTAACCCATTTGGATTTCCTGCCTGGTGTCCTTGATCTGTCGAGACTTCCACTACCTAATATTCGATCAAGCTAACCTAGGTTGAGCTACCTATACACTTGATCAATTCATTAGATCATAGCATGACTTAACTTTAAACCTTGTCAATATCATAGGTTTGATTATGGTGTTCCCTACACCAATATAGATGGGTCAGTAGATTGAACGTCTAGAAGGAAGGACTTAATGGGTCAAAGATCAAGTCGGAAAGTCCTAGGGGTCAAGTGATAGGATGTTGAGTAGAGGAAGTCTAAACAGATCTAGAGAACTAAGGTTTGGTCAATGGTAAGTTAAGGTCATCTCTTAGAGTGGAGTAGTTCTTTAGAAAGGAAGAATAAAAAAGGACAAATCCTATTTATAGGGGCATCTTTAGGTGGAGGTCCGACTAGGGATTCATTTGAATTTTAAAGTCGAGATCGAATAGTTAGACAACTGTCAAACTCATTTTTACTTATTTATCATATTGTTGTGCTAACCTATTTTTACAAAATCAATAGACCGATAGGCTAGATCAATAAACCAAATAGGATTGGTAGACCAATTAGCCTGACCAGTAGGCAAAACACTAATGTGTCAGCAAATCCTTCTAAGTGATGATGTGGCATCCAACATGGACTGGATGAGTTTCGGATGACTGATGTAGCACAGGATAAGGATAATCTTGCTGATGTGCCAAAGAGATAAATTTTGACCAGTTGACATGGCAAAGGGACCAATCAAGGATAAGGACTCTGACGCTGACATGGCAGAGGATCAAGTTCGAGATGTTGATGTGGAGGATGGTTATTAGATAGAGACTGGATACGTAAACTAAACCCAGAGAATGTAGACCGATCAATCAAATCTGGATTCGGTTCCCACATCGATCGATATACTGATCAAGCAAATTAGTAGACTGATCCCGGTCTATAAAAGAAGCCCTCAAGTTAAGGCTTCATCAACAATTCTCAACTATGCTCCAATTCTCGCCTCACTCTAAAAATGACAATACTATGTCGATATGTTGCTACGACAACCATGCTCGACTCCAGACCTTTGATTGTCGGTATATTTAATTGTATTTAATTATCTTTTGTTCTTTTACTTATCAAGGAATGGTAAATGTATTACCATTCTTATGGCGAATGGGAGAGTGATTATCGTGCAAACTATTGAATCTGTTAATTCATACATGAATACCGAAAGTAATCTTTTACAACCTATTGATTCAAAGAGAAATACCAGGAAATAGGAAAATATATAGCACTGCCAAAAATCTTATTAATCCAAAAAAATTTCCTTACATCAACCCAAACAATTATTTATATAGACTTCAAACCCTAATATACAAAAAAAGGGGGAAAATCCTAACATATAGACCTCAATTCCTAAGATGCAAAGAAAGGAAAGAAATCCTAACAGAAAGGAAAAAAATTGTTAGTGCAGGAAGCACCAAATGATTGAACCCAAGTTTTGATAATAGTAAAGGATTCAAAATTAAGGGTTGTTATGGTTCTAATAAGTATGATTGAGTGTGCAGGAAAATCTTAAGTGAGTTTAGGTAAGGTAAAAGTCTTAGTGAATACTAGGCAGGTGGAAAACCCTAGTTGCAGCTAGGCAAGAAAGTCCTGGTCATAGAGCCTGACAAAAGTCTTAGCAGGTCAAGGACATTGGGTGGAAAATCCTACGGGTTGAGGACAGTAGGTGAAAGTCCAAGAGGTCTAAAGTCTCAAATGTTGAGCAAAAGTCTAAACTGTTTGAAAGACCGGTTTGACATTAAGTAAACTCTCCTCAGAGAAGTAGATGAGAACGCATTTCCCATTGAGAAAATAGTAGGCGTCAGTTCAACCTAGGGTTTCATGCGAAACTCAAAGTCAGGACCAGACAATTCAGAGATTATCAAATATTTTATTTTTCTTCTTTTCCATATTATTGCTTGTTGTGTTAACATTATGATGCAGGAATTCATGTAGCTAAAAATGGAGCTCCAGGCGCCCGAAGGTCCAGGCGCTCGAAGTTCGTCCAGGCACCCGGGACGGGATTGAACGGGAAACTAGCAGGAGCCAAGGTAGCGCATGCTGATTGGCTAGCATGCATTACAGTCCAGGCGCCCAGACAAGTCCAAATACCTAGAGTTGGATACATTTTTAGAGATAAGCTTTCATCGGGGTGCAACCACATCGACACAGTCCAGGCGCCTAGACAAGGCTATAAAAGGAGATTCGATCAACAGCTTAAGTACAACATCTCCAACGGTTTACTCTCTTGTGCACTGCTCCAAAGATGACTCAACGACGTTGTAACGCTGCTCCGATGATCGAAATCATGAATCTCCGAATCTTTAGTTGTTGGTATAATTTCATTTATAGCACTTAAACTATTATCACTTTGTACTTGTACTTATTTAGAATTATTAGTGAATTACCCAATGAAAGCGATCAACGATTGTAGGCCTTGGAGTAGAAATCACTGAAGGCTCTGAACCAAGTAAAAGAAATTGTGTTAGCATTGATTTTGTCTTTCTTATTTCCGTTGCATACTTTCGATTATTTACAATAAAAAGTGAAAAGTCATGAGCATTATTCACCCCCCCCCTCTAGCGCTTTTCTATTCTACAAAAATTATTAAAAGAATCACAATCCTAAAATCCCTAAACAGACATAAAGTCTAAAAATACTAAAAATTAAAATTGCCAAAAATACCCTAACTACCAAAAATACCTAAATGCTAAAAAACTAAAAAAAAAATACTAACAATAATATAAAAGATGATCCTCCTACATCAATTGCCTCAAGTTGAAAAAAATCATCATCGAGTTTAGAATAATATCAGGTGGTATCCCAGGAGAAACATCCTCTAGTATCAACTCGGTAAAATCTACTAGTAGATGTTGGACTTTGGGAATCCTCGGCAATCCAGATACAACTTTATTTTCAAACTTGAGCTAAAAATCAACTTCGTAAATATCAATTTCCTCCATGACTTCGTAGTCTGAGAATGTAGGAATTATGATGGTAGATAGGATATTGAACTCTATGAGCTTGTTAACCTGTATCAACCATCTAAATCTATTTTGTTTGTAGGCATGTATACAAGAGAAACATATTTACAATGTCCTTAAACAATTCTATCTTTATGTCCAATAAAGCTCATGCAAGTAATTTGGGAAGTTCATGCAAGCCTCCATGTATGAGTTTAGATCCATGTTTAATTGATTATACTAATTTATATAGTTGTTATGTTGCTGTAGTTGAGAAGTTTGAGATTGAGTTTGAGTTTGTTTGTTGTTGTTGTATATGTCTTAAATAATGTCTACAATAATTTTCATGATTTTTAGAATTTTATAGAATTATTGGGGTATTTTTGAATTTCGACTAAAATTTGATTTCAAGAAATCAGAAATCCAATCAATCAGCCGATCAATTGGGAGAGTTCAATCGATCAGCCGATCGATTAAACTAGGTTTTCTCGTGAGCAGAAGCTCACGGAATCGATCAGTCAATCGATTGTCCCTGCCTGGATCGATCAGGTGATCGATTCAAGGGCATTTTCTGCGAACAGAAGCTTTGAAAATTGATCAGTGGATCGATTGAATGGCTTCAATCTATTGAGTTCCAACTTCAATCGATTGAAAAGGCTAATTTTGACTGTAAATGTCTAATTTCAGCCCATTAAGCCATTTTTAGTCACATTAACCATTCCTAACC
>JBBMJZ010413116.1:19072796-19087284 GCA_037833815.1 Zingiber zerumbet | reverse complement strand
CTGAGCGCCCCTTTTTTTTAAATGGAAGTCTCTCTCATGATTTTATCTCGAAATTATCACTTGACCCAGCGCTATTGTAGAAGCTACCGGGTAGCTTCCACAACATGTAGCAGCTATCACGTAGCTGCTACAACGTGTAGAAGGTAGCTGCTACAACGTGTAGAAGCTATCCAATAACTGTTACAACATGTTTAAGGGTAAGTTTAGGATTTAGGATTTATATCGTATAGAAGCTACCCAGTAGCTACTACAACGTGTAGAAACTACTCGGCGTAGGACCAAAAGATTTCAGATATCTCCACAATAGTATAATATTATCCACTTTGGGTCTAAGCCCTCATGGATTTTTTTTTGGGCTCTACCAAAAAGATCTCATACCAATGGAGATATCTTCATCTTATAAACACACGATCTTTTACATGTATTTTCAATGTGGGACTTTAATTATATTCCCAACGATCTTCCCCTCAAACGAAAGACCACTATTATTCTCAAGATTTGGGTCTCCCTTAAGCATCGGGTCACTCTTGACCTGCTCAGGGTCTCCCCTACTTCTTTCAAGGTTCCACCCACATGGTTCGATCTGGATCATGGCTCTAACTCGTGCTTCTTCCGGCGATTAGTCTGGTGAAGAGCGACCTCGCTCTGGTACCAATTATAGGACTAAAAGATTTCAGATATCTCCACAATAGTATGATATTATCCACTTTAGGCTTAAGTTCTCGTAGATTTATTTTTGTGTTCTATCTAAAATGCCTCATATCAATGAAGATATCTTCATCTTATAAACTTATGACATTTTACATGTATTCCAATATGGACTTTAATTGTATTCCCAACACTCAGTAGTTGCTACGTGTAGAAACTACCGAGTAGCTACTACGTGTTTAGGGTGAGTTATGATTTAAAATTTATACTGTGTAGAAACTATCAGTAGTTGCTACAACTTGTAAAAATCATCCAGTAGCTACTACGCGTTTAGTAGTTACTGTGAATTTAGGATTTAAGATCTAAATATCTTAACACTATTATATCAAAATATTATTTATCAATTTAGTCAAAATATTTAAACTTTATTAAAATAATTTTAAAATAATATGTAGAAGGTATTTTATATAATAATGTATATATATCATAAATCCTAAACTCACACTGAACACATTGTAACAACTACTAGTAGCTTTTACATGATATAAATTCTAAATGTTAAACTCACTCGAAAAATATTGTAACAGCTACAGTAACAACAATTATCAGATAGCTTTTATATGTTGTAAAAGCTATCTGATAGCACTATACATGGTAGAAACTACCTAGTAACTTCTATAACGTTGGATCAAAGAGTAATTTCAAGATAAAATTACAAAGGGTGCTTTCTTTTTTAAGTGCGCCATTTTAATTTTGTCCAAAATTAAAAATATTAAAATGAAAGTCGGAATTACACCAATTAAGAAAAAAAACTCTAAAAAAACACATTTAACATAATACAAATATTTACTTAAACATCCAATAAATATTCTAATTAGACAATGTGAAACAACAAATGTGTACATAAAAAAAAACTCAAAAGGACTTAATTAGTATAATAAAATAAGATAAAATATATTTAAATATAAATAATAATAATATAATAATAGATTAATCTAATATCCAACCAACCCACCTAGTATAATAAAACTTGAGTATTTAATTTAAATATATTCTCAGATATCAAAAACAAAAAAAAAAATTTCAATGCACTTCTGATTTAAAATTTTTATGTTTAAGTAATATGTTTAATGACTAAAGATTACATATCCAATAGAATAATTAATAATGGAGAAAGCCTAGATGAATCAAGACTCAATTGAACAATAGGCATTAATTAAAGACCATTTGGTGGACAGAAATTAAAAAACAGATAGAGAATTAGCAAGATAATTAAAAAAAAAACTAATAGAGAATTAGCAGGAGAGAATTTAGATGTATTAAAGTCGACTTTAATTGATAGGATGCGCAAGTGAGTCCTATCAACCATGTCGCCCACAGGAAAGGCAAAACACATCTGAGTTTCTTGTTGGGATATGCTATTTCGTCCTTTGATTTCTTCAGAAATAGTTTTTTTTTTTTTTATCAACATCCCAAAAACTCAAATATAGTGGCACGTTAACGAAGTAAATAGTCACAACTATAAAGAATCTCATTTTCAGAAAATAGCAAATAACAAGAAAAAAGCTTCATAGGTTATTAGAATCTAAATTCTCCATTCGCTCTATAGCAAACTCTTATAATCTAGATTTTCCTTTCAGTCTCACACGCCATAGATCAAGCTAACAATATGCGTCCAAGTTGATAAAAGCTAGTATAAACCTGTAACAAAGCAAAAGCGAATAATCATTCATTCCACCTTTACTACAAACTTTAAATACAAATGCATATACACCAACAAATACTAGACGAGTATAGATAGCTTCATATTTCAACGCCATTAAGATTACAAATGCATATACAGCAACAAATACTAGACGAGTATAGATAGCTTCGTATTTCAACGCCATTAAGATTATATATTCTCTCAGGGTAAAAATGAATACAGAAGAGAGTATCAATGCACAAAACATATTCAATAATTGCTCAAAAGCATCTGTCAATGAAGAAATCACTTATTAAACAATTTATAATTTTCTTTGAACGTCTACTCTGTCAAAGAAATCACCAATAACGACTGCTTATTAATTTAATTTCATTGATTTAGAAAGGAAAATTGTAAGCTACAATGGGTATTCCATTGCCATTTAATTTCCAATAGAAATCAAAATATGCAAGTCCTTTTTTGATCTCTGATAAAAGATTCAAATGTAAGTAGGGAATGTAATTGCATTGCAATAATTACTTCCTTTAAGTAAATATAAAATTAAGTGGTAAAATTATCACAAAAACTTAGGGGAAAAGTACATTAAAAAGTTGTGGAAAAGATGAAAACACTAAGATAGTATAAAGTTATTTGGAAGGATAAAAAAAACTGCTAGAATGAATAATTAAGTGTAGCTTCAATTGATGATAACATGAGATCAAATGAATTTGATATGTCTAACGATGAACAATTTGAGTTAAAACAACGAGAGATGGGAGTGCTAAAAGCTCTATACTGTAATTAAAAGTTAGTTAACATAATTATGATCTCAATATTACTAGTGATATACACTTGAATACAATTCAACGAATGAACAGATGAGATATTTCTAATTGACACTAAATATTGAGACTTAATATACCTCTGAAGAAGATATCAGGTTACAAGATCAAGTTTCAAGCTTGTGTAGTGATATTCCTTCGATTTTACATAAAGAAAAAAAATTATTGACCTTCAGACAAATACCACCCAACAAAGAATGTGAAACATCAATGCAGAGTTCTTATTCAAAGGGAAGAATAACAAATTTCCTCATTTTCTTTAGCTCATGTCATTTCAATATATACACATATATATAAAAACAAAGCAGTACAAGAAACAAATTATGCTAGGTGAAAAAGATTTTCAGTAGCATTTAAATGAGTCCATTTGACAGTGATATATCATCATTTGCTAAACTCTTGCTCAATCACATATTAGTCCACCTAGTTTCCTATATTGTTTTTTAACTATGAACCAAGGTTTGACATCTTGAGTCAAGCCAAAGTTTTGTTCTCTAGTCGGTTCAAGATGGTGCTGAGGAGAAGGGGGAAGGAGAAGAATGTCAATGTCAGAGGAAGAGGAACTGAGTAGGGGAAGAGAAGCTCATCTGTCATGCTAGGGTTTTGTGCAGAGGAGCCAATGCAAAGAGAGGAGGAGAAAGCATCTGTGAGATTGAGATTGCAATGTCGAAGGTGCTTGCGAGATCGAAAAAGAGATTCTGCAAGATCGCAATGGGGAGGAGGTTGTTCCAATGTAGAGACTACATTGTTGAAGGTTCTCACGAGGCAAATCATGATACAAAGGAGGTCATTCTAATGTGGATATTGTGATGCGGAGGAACTCATGTGCCGAAGGTTCTCGAGAGATAGATCACAACACAAAAGAGATTGCAATGATGAAGGTTCTCATGAGACGATGAAATGTTGCAATGTTGAAGGTGCTCACAAGTGTCAAGTTGTTCCATCAGGTGATCAGTGAGCAAAATGAATGTTTTCCCATGTCAACCAGCATGGACGAGACATAAACCTTGCTACGGCAAGCATTAGTGCTAAGAAGATTGCAGCAATAGTATGGAATTAGCAAATAACTACCTTAGAATGTGATCATCCACATCCAGTAGAACTTTAGTTGGTCACTAAGGTAATCACCATTTCACTATGTTTATCTCCCACGTTACATTTCCTTTTACCCCCTCAAACATCTCCTTATCTATAATATGTTTAGGAGTCTAATCTTACTATCTAAAAATCATCTTTGGATGGATCTGGCATGATAATAACAGAAATTTCCTGGATATTGACTAACAGCAGACTGAAAATTAACTAGTATATATCATTGATATGACTATGGGATTAATGGTGTAACTCAAATTCCGTGATCCCTTTTATATTTATTAAATTGTGCAACTAATGGTACATCTGTCCCTTCCCTTATAGTTTATCGATTGTTGACTTGAATTTACACCGTCTATCCAATTATCACTCCAAAAGAATGGCCTCCTCCAATGACAAATTGTGAGTACAATTGTTGTCACAAATTGTGATGACCTCGCAATAAGCCAAAAGGTCGTTGCATAAGTCATCTACTTGTGTTTGCTTTTTGCAACAACGCAAAAGGTGTTGCCAAAAATTAGTCACCTCCTCCAGCAAACCAATGGCTTATCCTTTCCTAAACCACTAGCTTTATTTGTTGTCATGGTATCATACTCCTTTGAGATTAGCAATTTTATTTTTTTACACGTGAGATGAGTCATTGCGTTTGTTATGTACAACAACAACGAAAAGCCTAATAACTATATACTTGTAAGAATGAAGAAGATTTTAAAATGTATGCAATAGCTAAGAAACAGATCAAGAAAGCACTGAGTGAAGGCAAGAACCAAACTTTCGAACGCTTGTATTCACAACTTGATACAAGAGAAGAAAATAGTTAAAGCGAGAGATAAGAAAATAAGGGATCTTTCTCAAATAAGATACATTGAAGATGAATCCTATAAGATCTAGTAAAGGAAGAGGAAAAAAATGAGTAATGGAAGAGGTATTTTTATCAACTTTTTAATGAACATTTAAGTGATTATCTTAGCAAAAAACTTAAGTAGATCAGTCCTCTTACTCCCTAGCTGTTACTTCCTTTCACATGACCTGGGGACGGGTGTGAGGGGCGTATGAGATAAGCGTAATCACCTTTTTGCTACAATTAAGTAGATCAGAGAAGTTTTTTATCAGAGAATTTAAATTTTAGAGGTAGAATAAGCATTAAATCGGAAGAAAAATAGGGAAGGGGTTGGACCAAATCATATTCAAATAGAAGTATGAAAAAGCCTAAAGTAGGTGATTGAATGGTTAATGAAATTATTTAATTTGATATTGAAATAAAAAAAATATTCAATCAATAGAGGTTAAGTGTTAGTCATCCTATATAAAAACAAAAGAGATCTACAAAATTATGTGAATTATTGAAAGTATTAAGTTAATGAGTCATATTATGAAACTTTAAGAAAATAGTAAACCAATGTAGGGCTCCAAATAAGGGTAGGACCATATTGAGTCAATTGTACGCAACCTTACCTTGCATTTATGCAAGAGATTACTTCCGCGACTCGGACCCGTTGTTGGTGCAATCATGCCCTAAATAAGTTTCGATGATTGGCAAATTGTTTAAGTTTAGGTTAATACGTTAGATCTAACATAAGCTGTAAGTTTGCAAGACAAGAGAAGTCCAAGAAGGTCGAGGACTGAATTCTTGGCAAGAGAAGCCTTTGCAGGTCGGAAGACCGGATGCAAGGCAAGAGAAGTCCAAGGAGGTCGGGGATTGGATCCTTGGAAGGAGAAGCCTTTGCAGGTTGGAAGATCGGATGTAAGGAAAAAGAAGTCCAAGGAGGTCGAGGACCGGATTCTTGACAACGATAAAATCCGAGCAGATCACAAGATCAAATGCTAGGTAATTGAAAACCAGGAGATGAGATGGGTACAATGTGCCAATCGATTTGCCAAACTCCTTAATGGCTTAAGGGAGTATTAACTGAATAAGCAATCGCTTAAGAAACCTTATGTTCAAAACAAAAGGTTTCTAAATCGATTGTTGTAATCAATTAGGATACCGTAAGCGATTGGACTAATCGCTTAAGGAACATTCTGTTCGAAACAGAAGGTTTCCAAATCGATTGCAATAATCAATTTGGAAACCGTAAGCGATTAAAGCAATCGCTTATGGAACCTTTTGTTTGATACAAAAGGTTTCCAAATCGATTGCAGTTATCGATTTGGAAACCGTAAGCGATTAGAGCAGTCGCTTACGGAACCTTCTATTTGAAACAGAAGGTTTCCAAATTGATTAGGGTAAACGATCACCCTAAGCTTAAGTGATTTGGAGCAATCGCGTTCGAGCAAAACGCACCAAATCAATTACTCTAATCACTTAAGGTCGGTAAGCGATTGAGCTTTTCTCCTGAATCACTTAAAATTCAAATAAATGAATCTCTACCGTAGATTTGGGGTAAGTGATCGTTCAACAAATAAATCAGATATTCTTAAGCAATTACCGGTTACAACACAACAAGAAAAACGGCTCACTTCCAAAGGATTTAAGAAGGGTTTTCCAACACGATTGAAGATAACTCTTCTTCTTACAACTGTTCTATTGCTCACAAGTGCTCAAGTTCAAGTGTTCAAGCTCTCATCCTTGCTACATCCTCAAACTACTCAAAGAAGGAGAAGTTGTACCAAAATTGTAATCTCCTCTTCTTCCTTATGAGCTATTTCATTTGAGAGAGAGAGTTGTAAACTGTGTAAGGTTTCTCCACTTTCGACGTTGTTCCATGGAGAAGTTCAATAGTGGATGCTGTGACCGTGGTGTGGATCCTTGGATTAGTCACCTCAAGTAGGTGGATACCAAGTAAACACAGAGAGTTTGCATTGCTTCTCAATTTCCGCTGCGCAATCAAGAAATCGAAGCGAACTATTCAACCCCCCCCCCCCCGCTCAACCGGTCCTAACACATGTGACCTCAAGGTCACATAGCAGCAACTTTAACGTTGCGCCAAAGCTCCCCTTCCAAACTTAAAAAAAGAGTAATTAAAAAAAAGGAGACCAAGGTGATCGAAAATCAATTTGGATGCATAACTGAAAGATCAACGATAAAAGCTATACATCTTCTCAAACAACTAATTGAAAAGTATAAGAAAAAGAAGCAAGACTTGCACATAGTATTCATTAACCTAGAAAAAATTTATGACAGAGTCCTAAGAAACATTATATAAATAACTAAGTTACCAAAGTATGCATTGAAATAATTAAGAATATGTACGAGGATGTAATGATAAGAGTGAAGCATTCAGACGGATTAACTGAAGTGTTATATTAAGGACCAAGTCCAAGTCCATACTTTTTTACACTAATTATGGATAAATTTACTAGACACATTACTATGATGCATTTGATCAATGATACACACAAATGTGTAAATGCTAAGCTTAAATTTTGGTTTTAAACTGAATAGAGTAAAAATAAAATATATGAAATTTAAATTTAGTAGTGTTAGACAAAGCTAAACTATTGTTAAACTAGAAGATTATAAATTACCTATAACTAAGAGCTTTAAATATCTAGGATTATTTTTTTAAATAGATGGAAGGGTTGATAGAGATGATTTTTTATAGGATACAAGTAGTATAGTCAAAATGGAGGGGGGTATTAACTAGAGGAGGGTGAAGCTTAAAGGAAACTTTACAAAACGGTAATCAAACTTACTATATTATATAAAGTTGAACGTTGGGCTATAAAGAATGCCCACAAGCAAAAGATGAGTGACAAAGATGAGGATGTTGTCATAGATGTGTGGACATACGAGGATGGATAGAAAAGAAATGAAAACATTCAGAGAGAAAGTCAAGGTTGCACCTATTGAAGAAAAACTTTGAGACACGTTTAAAATGATAAGGGCATGTACTTATAAAAGGGTAACCCGGTGCACGAAGCTCCCATCATGTGGGGTCCCGGGGAAGGATCTATTGTACGCAACCTTACCCTGCTTTTTGCAAGAGGCTATTTCCAGGATTCGAACCCATGACCTTTTGGTCACATGGCAACAACTTTACCGTTGCGCCAAGGCTCCCCTTCATGTACTTATGCATCGAATAAATGCTCCAATTAAACGATACAATACTATAATAAATATGCACATTAATAAAGAAAGAAAAACCAAAAAAGACTTAGTTAGCAATAATAAAATAGGAGAAAATTCTTTTAAATATAATGATGATAGAGTAGGGGATCAAGTCAACTGACAAGATAAAATTCTTTTAAATATAATGAAGATATAGTAGGGAATCATGTCTAATGATATAGGCCACTTAATGAGATAAAAATTATGGTTTGTTATGTATGACTTTCAATTTATTTTTGTCGATGTATAAATCATATGATAATTTTATTTTATTTTAATAAATAAAAATATATTAAATCTAAAGAAAAAGGGGGTACAAACAGGATTAGGCAAGCCCAATCACCAACATCAGCTAATGGGAAGCCATCAGATCTCATCCCAATCAAACCACTAGGCCCTGCGAAATACTTATGTCTAACGCAATGTCAGATCAGAGTATACTCCCAAAGATCGGCACAGGAGAAATTTATCATTCCGCCCACCGATCGATATAGCACTGATGCTGCATGATTGCGCAAGGTCCCGCGTCCACACGGAGGCCTCAAGGTCGAGACCCCACAGCTGCATGGAGGCCTCAAGGTCGCACGAAGGGCTCGTGCGAGACCCCACGACGCACGGAGGCCTCACACGAGATGGCGACGATTGCATGAGACCGCAAGGTCACTGGTTTGTTTTTCAATTTTTTTCTTTAATTTTGTAACTTGAAATTTTTTTCCCTTTTTTTTAGGATGATTAATTCTTTCTCTTTTTTGCCGTATTTTAATTTCTTTTTTTATTCCTTTCTGGCTTAAACACATGAAAAAATCTCTTTTTCCTTTCTCCTTGTATTTTTTTTCCTTAATCCTTTCCTCCTTGAATACATAAGAAAAAAAATTCCTCCTTAAACTAATTAAAATAAATTAAATTCAATGGCATCATGTCACATTTTAGTTAATCCTAAATTGACTTTTACTCGATCTTAATTTTTAAATATTTGTTTAATCTAATAAAAGTGTCTATAGTAATGAAACATTATAATAATATTTTTTAATTAATATATTTTTTATTTTTAAAAATACCGAAATCATATTGGCACGGACAATACAATACCGAAATATTATTGTTTGGGTCATAAATCAAAATACTGACATGGCTCCAAATTTTAAACTATGCATTATAGCACTTGTTACTAAAAAAGAATCAACTTAGAAACAAAAAAATAATAATAAAAATAAAAATACACAATGCTCTTTTACTACAATAAAGAATGTGATCTCATCCAAGCTTAATTTATTATTTATTTGGTAAAAAAGTCATCTCAACATAAATTAATCAGCGCCTCACCTGATATGGTTATTGTTCCTTGAGAGTCTTCTCAGTTTCTTCAAGTTCCTTAATCTCCTTGTGATATTGGCAAATCCGGAAGATACACCTGCAAATAAAAATATTTAATAAAATTTCAGGAATGCTTCCTACATATCCAATGTGATAAGATATTTCATACCAATAAAGAAGACATGCTGAAATACAGAGAAGGACGTTCCTCTGTGCTTTAAATATCTGCACAAGCGGAAAACCATGCCATTGTTATTTATCATACCGCAATACAAATAAAAAAACCTCTTTCCATAGAAAAATTAACCAAATCAAAGTATTCAACCTCCAATTACATATCAGTGAAGAAACCAAGGATTCCTCTATCTCAGCTGATGGCAGCCGTAGCCATCAATAATTCTACAGCATATCAACGAAGAAACCTAGGATTATTCTATCTGAGCTGATGGCAGCCCTGGCCATCAATAATTCTACATCAAATCAGTAAACCTAGTATTACTCTATTTGAGCTGATGGCAGCCCTAGACATCAACAATTCTGTATGGAGTAAAATAACGCTAGATGGGTTGCATCAAAGCTTTGGTACATGCAAGTGAATTTGTAAAAGTCAACATTGTACATGGCTCCACGTCTTAGAATCCGGTAATAAATGCATGCCTTCATCGCCACAACACAATATTTTGGCAGTTCTGAGTGCCTCAACAAATACACTACAAAGTATTATCAGAGGATTTCCAAATATTACTATTATTACAACTTATTTCTAGATTATCTGCATCAAAAACGTGCATTTTAGCAAATATTGTAGCACAACAACCAAGTCTTGTCCCACTAGGTGGAGTTGGCGGCAAGTATCGTAGAACATTATTTCTGTTATTTTATGCAAAGATCTTGGAGCACCTAGAACATAATTGGCTAACAAATATTCTTCTAATATTCAAACAGTGACAGCTGAGATGTTAGGATCTTGCCAGCAAGTTCTGCGCACATTTTTTAGAATATAGATATTGACTTTTGGCCAAATCTTTGAGCATCTAGAATTGCCATGCTCAGTTAAGATCCTCAAATTCCAAAATACTAAAGATGGTCCTCAAGAGGTCTTTTCCTTCTTTTCAATTTTTTGTCTAGCATTACAAAGTAGAAATTTGCAAGGAAAATTTTCAAGGCTAAAGGAAAATTTTTAATATTGGTAGAGGAAGATGGCGCTCATTTCTGGCATGAGTTTTCTTTAAATAATGAACGTAAAATATTGTCATTCTAGGATGACTAAGAAGCAAAAGGAGTTAGTGGCGGGCACAGAGACAAAAATGCCTCTTGAGCAAGCCCTCTCAAGAACAACAATAACAACCAAGTCTTATCCCACTAAGCGGAGTCGGCTATATAGATCCTTCACGTCATTGGACTTTATCTCCTATTATATCATCATTTATATTTAAATAAATTTTATCTTATTTTATTATTGTTAACTAAGTTTTTTTTTTCTTTTTCTCATGTGATACGTATATTTGTCATAGTTTACATGGCATAATTAGAGCATTTATTAATTACATGTCGTATCTCCTGGAGTTTTCTCTTAATAAGGGTATCTCTTAATATTTACATTTCTTATCTTACCCATCTTTATATGTCGCACATCCCCTTTAACATCCTTATCTTTGTAACTCTCTTCTGCTCAAGTTCTCAAATCAACATTCAGCTTCATATAACATAGCAAGTCTAATAGCCGTTTTGTAAAATTTTTCTAGTCTCAGAAGAACTTTATAATCACAAAGAACACGCTCTCCACTATTTAAACCATCCTACTTGTATTCTATGAAAGATATCTGTCAATGTCTCCATCCTTTTACAAAAAATGATCCTAAATACTTAAAACTATTACCTTTTATCTTTAACAATTGTCTCATTACGTTTAATATTGTTAAACTTAAATTTCATATATTCTATCTTTACTCTATTAGACCTTAAATCTTTCATTTTTAGCGTTTTTCCCACTAAAATTTGAGTTTAACATTTACTCCTTCACGTGTCTCATCTACCAAAACAATATTATTTGCAAACAATATGCACCACGATATCGTATTTTAAATGTGTCTAGTGAGTTCGTCCATTATTAGTAAAAAAAAATAGGAACTAACTCTATCTTTATGAAAAACGCTTCGGTTAATCTACCTCGAGTGTTCACTCTTGTCAATATATCCTCTCATGAACAAAATCAAGCACTACTCAATTGCCAAAGAATTATGGGAAAGGATGATTACAATGTATGAAGATTCATCAGAAGCATGACTTACACAACAATATCTCCCTCGCACCAATTGAACACCTTTACGATGAAAAGGGAGAGATCATGCATTCCCGATACAAGAAGCTTGTGCATCAACTTTTCGAAATTAGAGAAGATGTAACAAATAGGGACTTCATTAGAAACACCCTCAATGCATTCCCGAAAACACTTCATTGGATCCCTATAGTGAATAGCTTAGTCATTGCAAGAAATCTCGAAGTAACTTAGATGAATTGTTCTAAAAAATGGAATTGCATGTTTTTAAGAATCCCAAAGAGGACAAGAATGAGGCGAGGCCTACAAGAGTAGAATCATTGCACTCATATGAAAAGAGAAGTCATCATCCTCGAGAGTAGAATCATTGTATAGGATAACGACGATAATGATGATAAGAAGTCATATTGTTGATGCTAAGATTGCTTGTAGATGTTGTGGTAAAATGTCCAAATAAAATGGTATTCTTAGAGGAAAGGGGCAATTTGCCAAAATAAAAAAAAAAGATATTCATATTTCAAGATTTTTTATTTATATAGCAAAATTTTAAAAATAGGAAAGAAAAAAAATCTAGGAATTAATTGAAAATAATATAAACAACAGCTTCTTCAACTATTTATTTTGGAGGAAATTATTATATATAGTAATTATACATCTATTTAGTTTTCTGTTTGTAAATAAAATTTTAAAATATTTATGCTTAATAAAACTATCGAACCAATATTTGTGGATTTTAGGGTCCTTTGAAGGTCCATTTTGAGTTTTGTTGAGCTCTTCAAATGGACCTTAGCCTGCGTTAAAGTAAAGTTCATAGGAGACTCCCTTTCAACTTATTTTAGCAAGTCTAAAGTTGAGCAAATTCTAGGTTTCAATTGGACCAATTCAGCCATGTTTTTGCCTGGGATAGTGGAGTTTTCAATTTAGGATTATTTATATCCTTTCTTCTCTCTTTCCTCCAAAACTACTAGATCTTTGTCTCTCTCACCCAAATTAGCAACTTCCCTTGTAGTTGTACCCTCTTGTTGTCACTACTCGTTGTCAACCTACATTGTCATTGTCAATCATCCACATGAGATCACCTTTCTCCTAGTCATCGGTTGCGACACTTATAGTGGTATGTGTGATTGTTCCTTCGTCATGGTAATTGTTTATACATTTGTCAACAACAACCACTACACATGATACCGACGATCACTAACACCTTTTTTAGCATTGGTTATTTGTTGTGACACCATAGCCATGCTCGTAGAGAGCAACTCCAACCCCCTTTGTGTACAACAAAAGCCTTGCTTCCCCATGTGCAAAGATCTCATAAGTTTAATGTGTTGTTACAATCTTAAGGATTTTCAGATATCTAAGTTCTATCAATACAAGCAAGTGGTCGTGGATCATTTGTGGCATCAAGAAGCATCCGAATCACGTCAATGTCTTGATTTAAGGTGAGTGACTTACCTATACTTCCATGAAATTTATAGGAAGTTGAAAAATCACAAGAACGGATGCCCTTTTGTGGTCGAATCTCTTTCGAGAAAGTGAGAATGTCTCAATTTGTATTTTTGATAAATTGGAATTTCTCAATAGGAGAATGAAATTAAAATGGGAATCTTACATAGGAGAGTGACTTTAGAATTGTGGGGTTCAAAATGGGGATTTTATATCTACAATGACTACACAAGGTGCAAGATCTCTCACAGAATAAAATTAGGAACACGAATAGCTCAGGCATATAAGCATAAACCAAAATTAAGTATGAGAGGGGACTAGGTGAAAGGTTTTTCTTGTAGAGTAGCATTTAAAGTATGACTTATAACATCTCATGCTTAGAATGGAGTCAAGGGAATGATGCGCAAGATGCCTCAGTAAAGCTGCAATGAAAACATGATATGTAGGTGCAGAATGTCACACTAGCTACGTGATGAGAGCACCAAGGGTAGGTGTAAAATCTCACATTTGTTTGGGGTGAGGGATATAGATGGATAGCCCTTACACATGGCACATGT
The DNA here is from genome assembly GCA_037833815.1 of Zingiber zerumbet. Taxonomy (NCBI): domain Eukaryota; kingdom Viridiplantae; phylum Streptophyta; class Magnoliopsida; order Zingiberales; family Zingiberaceae; genus Zingiber; species Zingiber zerumbet. Next base: position 19,073,375 of record JBBMJZ010413116.1, on the reverse strand, counting down.
ATGTATTGGTTACTTTCATTACATATTAGTTGAGTAGGGTGGTTGTGGCAAGTGCAAGGTGGTATGCTACTTTTATTGCAAGAACATGGTGCTATGCCACTTTTATTGCAAGTGCATGGTGCTACGCCACTTTTATTGCTCTCACCCTATGATATCAGTGTTATAATATGCTTATTATCTATTACGTTACCTATTAGTTTTTATTAAATTGAAGGGGAGGCTTAGAGCAATGGTAAAATTGTTGTCATGTGACTTGGAGGTTACGGATTCGAGTCGCGGAAACAACCTCTTTGTAATGATAAGGCTATGTACAATAGACCCTTCCAATATTAGCTTTTATTAAATGTGCTTCGATATGTTCTTTTTTTACAATTAGCTTTTATTAAATGTGCTTTGGTATGTTAAGGATGTTTGTTGCTTTATTCTAGTTAATTATTGTTGTGCCTAGATGTTAAATGTGCTTTTTTTACAATAGACCATTTAGGGGTGTAATCGAGCCGAGTCGAGCCGAACTCTTGAATGTTTGAGCTTGACTCGTTTATAATCGAGCCGAGCTCGAGCTTTATTTAACGAATATAT
>JBBMJZ010413116.1:19058055-19068556 GCA_037833815.1 Zingiber zerumbet | reverse complement strand
CGCGCTGAGCTATTCACCCCCCCCCTCTAGCTACATTTCAGTCCCAACATCAAGCACAGTCGTGCCTTCATCATTTGGTTAGACACACACAGGTTATGCTTCTCAGGCATAGCCATATCTGGCTCTGACGTAGCAACTGAGCCGGACAAGCCTGGGCAATGCCTCCCAAGCACAGTCGTGTCTAAATACAATTGTGATACTAACCTACACCTTTATAATCTCACGAGACACAAAGAAGGACTAAAAGTGAACACAAATCTAAGATCTTTAAATGTCCGAGACGTGGAGATTTGGGTTACATAGTAAAGGAGGTAACTTAAGGGTTGTGGCATTTTATGATGGGATTCCCCTTTTAGAAGGCCGTTTGACTAGAAGTGTCTCCTTAAAAGTAAGTCGGTTGTCTCAAGGGAATGGTACCCCAACAGGGAGCATTATTGGCTATCACAAAGCGTAATGTGTTTACCCTGATTTGATGTCACGAAGTAAAGGAGGGCAATTAGGGAACCATGGGGTTCACGTGATAGGATCTCCATAAGAAAGCAGTCAAACTAGCAATGTCATCTCAAAAGTAGGCATTGTGTTTGGGTAGACACATCAATATAATTCCAAAAGTCTATATCAGTATTCTTGGATAGGTCCACCTACATGCAAATAATATAGTGATTAGGAAAGTAAATAATACTTAGGATGTGACGCCGAGCAGAATATAGATTATTCTGGGGTGTGACGTTTCATAGGAATTAATGAGAAAACAAGAGAGAAATAATGAAATAAGAAGTAACTCAAGCTAGGTTTTAAAGAAAACCTTCTCGAAAAACAAGAGTGGGAATAGAAGAATAAAAGAGATGTAGTCATAACGTGACTTAAGAAAAAACAATTGATTCAATATCAAAATAACTTGTCCTAAACATCATCTAAGCATAGGTTTATATAGCTCTCAAAATCCTAAAAAAAATCTAAACGAAAAAAATAAGCAACTAGACTTATTCCCTAAGATTTATGATAAATTAACTAATAAGATTTGGTTCCTAAGATTTAGGATAAAATTAAATATAATTTAAAAAAATAAAAATTAGCAAATAACTACTTAAAAAATTCAATTTGGATCTTCTCTTGCATCAGTCGCTTAGAGTTGAAGAGAACTCATCCTTGAGTGTAGGGTGGGTGTATTCGGCTCCAGAGTACAATGACTTAGGTGTTTTATATTAAAAACATCATAAGTTTTTAAATGATTAGGAAGACACAACTTGTAGGCATTGTCATTAATCTTTTTTAATATCTCACCCAATCTTTCAATCTTTGAGCTTGTTGTATTCACCAACAGGGAAACAGTCACGAGTTAATATTGCCCAAACCATATCACCAACGCCAAAAAGAACCCGACGTCGATGACGATCTACCCTGATTTTGTATTCACTGATGCTTTATTGAATAACCTGCTTAAGCTGCTCATGAATAACTCGCAGATGCTTGGCCATCTCCTCAGCCTTGGGGTTAGCTTGTCCTGGACGTAAAATAAGGACTAAATCTAGTACCCTGGATGAATTTCGTCTATAAACAACTTCAAAAGGACTCAAACCAGTGGTCCTATTTATTGGTGCAGGATGCACTAACGGTCTAACTCAGGTTTTAATGAATAACAAAGTAAGTTAAGTTAGGTTTATTATGATCTAACAAGTTAACTAAATGTACAGGAAAAGTCCAGATAGGTCGACGGACTGACTGGATATCTGACAAGAAATCCAGCTAGGTCGACTGGCCGACAGGATAGTTGGTACGAAATCCAGCTAGGTTGACGGGATGACCGGATAGCTGGTACGAAGTCCAGATAGGTCGACGGACTGACCGGATATCTGGCACGAAGTTCAGCTAGATCAACGGGCCGACTTGATAGCTGACACGAAGTCCAGATAGGTCGACGGGCTAACCGGATGTCTGACAAAGAGGTAAGTTAAGGCAAGTCACTGGAGGGAAGTGACTTGGTGAGGACGCATTCCCCGATTGAGGGAACAGTAGGTGTTGATCCAACTTGGATCCATTTTAGAAACCTAAGTTGAGATCTTGACTATATTCTGGTCTCGAGGAGGCAGAATCTAATTACAACTCTATTTTTATAATTGTGTTAACTTTTGTTTTGTAGGGTAGTATAATGTTTATTACCAGGGACTAATCTTTTTCTTGCAGGAAAAAGCTTTGCTGGAAAAAGTGGTCCGAGTGCCCGGAATGTAAAAGTTTATCTCGTCGCAAACGTGGAGCGCACTGATTGGCTGGGCCGACATCACGGTCCAGGCGCCCGGAGCTACCTATATAAGGAGTCGTCCACTAGAACATTAAACACAACTCTTCTTCCATGATTACTCTATTGCGCTCTGCTCCAAAGACGCTAATGCGACGCTGCGAAGCTCCTCCGACAATCTGCGGCTACGTTTTAATTTTCTTATTGTCGGTAATTTAGTTCTATAGTTCTTATACTAATCTTGTAACCCTTTTTACAAACTATTAGTGGATTGCCCAACAAAAGCACTCAACGAGTGCGGGCCTTAGAGTAGGAGTCAACGAAGGCTCCGAACTAAGTAAAATTGGTTTGTTAGCATTGTTTATTTTTACTTTCTGCTGCTTACTTGATTCAATTTACGATTTTTCGACGCTTACAACCGAAGAGAACATAACAAAGTAGTATCTTTTAAATTGGGTAAATTCATATCATGTATTAGTTTTCATTGAAACAATTACATAGAACTATATTGTTTATAATATTAAAATGAAGGCATAGTATGATATGGTGATTAATGTGGGGCCTCTAAGTCGGGTCAAAGTCCGAGAAATCAGCTGGCGTGACAGCTAAAGTCAAGAGACGGCTAACATTCTGAACAAACGTATCCGATCGGATCTTCTTGCCGATCAGGCCTCAAGCTCTGATCTCCTAAATTTTAAGGAAGCACAAAGTCAAGTATTAACGAGCTCGACCGAGTGGTCCAGTCGATCAGACATATGACCCAATTGGACATACTAGTTATCTAATCCACTCGAGTGAAGGTCGAGTCTCTGGCTACAATTCTCTAATCTAACTGGTGGTCGTGGTAGCCGGTCAGGATGCTTAGGAGGCTCGGTCAGATTATCAGCTTCACACATAGTGGGCCCCTCAACCCAACGACCTTATATTATCTTTTTGACATTTGGTACTAAGGAGGACAGAGAATATTTTGTAGGCAAGTTGTACACTTGAATCTTCCTCCATGTCATGCACTGAAATTGTGGGTCCATTTTGAGAAAGGTATCCGCATCTTTATAGCCTACTTTTTTTTAGAAATACTTTGAGATTTGTGCATAAACAGTGACACTATAAAAATGAGTCTCCATTTACAAGCGCATGCATGCTCACATGCCGCAATTTTACACACTACTAGTTATTGTTCATTTCGCCTTACTTAAACTAGACTCGATCATTGACTTGAGCGATGGAGGGCTAACGCCGGAAACTCCTTCCCTGATCCAACACTAATGTTTTGTGACGCAAGAGCGTTTCGGAGGCATCTTTGGACAGCAAGGAGTCTTCTTTTGGTCAACATTAGAGTCACTGTTTCCAGCTAACTATTTTCTCCGCTTTCGCACAAGATCATAGTACAACCGAAGAGATTTTATGGATTGCAATGGAATCTTAGTATCTGAAGTTTGATTTATATACATATCAATTTTGAAAAAAAAACTACTAGATGAAACAAAAGACTTAAATAAATTATAATGAGAGTTAGGAGAGTCCAAAATTATTATTTATGAAGAGAATTTATAAGTTTATGTCTATATAATAGTTTTATCTAAAACTCCTAACTGATCTTTTAAGACTTCAACAATAGAATGACTCTACGAACTTCAAAGAATATAAACCCTAAAATTGCACTGACCTTGTTAAACCTATACTATACAAGCCCTGGTTAAAACCTTAAATCGCTAATCAATAAAAATGTTTAAATATTTCTTACTGATATTTGATGGAATATTTGAGTGTCAAATTGTCTTTCTCGTATAAATTGTGAAGCTTAAATTTGTTAAGAACTCGAGAGAATCTCGTTGATTGAAGGTTGGAAAGCATGAAAAATATATAATGATCAACGGATGATATGAATTAAGTGCGAATGAATTTTAAGAAATTACTGAGGTTTAAGTGATGGATTGGTAAAGAAAACGATGACTTTGGTGACGCGGCGATACGGGGTCTGTCGAGCATGGATCAAATGTTGAGGTGAAGGTTAAAGTTCAAGATGGTCAATACTAGACTATCAAAAGACTCACCAACAGTATCTGAGTGGAGGTCAACTATAACGGTCGGTCGGGGTAATCAGTGTCCGATCGGCAAGAGACTTGTCCAAGTGGATCAACCGTCTAGTTCGGATAATACGGTAAGATCATCAGACGCTCAGTGTAGGATGACAGGACGCTGAGGAGACCAAAGAACTTGTCCGATCAAGAGGAAGAAGCTACTACACCCAATCATCGCAAGGAAGAACAACTGATGCCGACAGAGCAGAGGAGTCCCAGCTAAGCGACTACTCTGCTCGCCCAAGCAGCGGGACTATTGTCATATCTCTCGATATCCTTTTGGGAGATAGTGCCGCTAACATGTGGCATGACCAACAGGCAGATCGTACGGCGAAAGTTTATACTGTCTTGTCAGAGATATGCATGCCCTGTTAAGGCTTGTGTCAGAGACATTTTCCTGACAGGTCCTTTCATAGAACATATTGGAGCATGCAAGTCATCTATCAAGACTCTATATAAAGGGGGTTTATGCACTGGTGGAGGTACACATTATTCACTGTATACTCTAGTGTTACTATTACTCCACTCTCTTCTACAGTTCCGATGACTGATTTAAACGTCAGAGAGCCCACGTCTAAACTCCTTCTAACTTATTTTACATAGTTAAATATGATCTATAATCAATCAGTGCAGCAACCACATTTTCAACTAGCTACCTTCCTATTTTCGGATGGGATAAGATGGGTTAGTTGTTTACAAGTGTGCGGCTAAGAAAAGGACGAATATGTAATAGAAATAGCCTCTGATATTAAATTAAAAGCAACGATTCACTTATTTTTACTCAACTTATAATTTACAAAAATAACAGATATAAAAAATAAAAATGTCCGCAAAACATATGAATAGAGCACCGCCATGCAGAGGGAGACTCTCGTAAAAGAGAAGAGAAGACAAGCAGACAAGTAGCCAAGTAGGCTGATGCAATCCATGACTCTGTCATCTCAACCACAACATCTTTGCTTCTCTCGGTCTTTAATGCTTCTAGCCTCGTCCTCCCCTTCCCATCCACCACCAAAAATGGAAATATCTTCGTCATTCAGCCCCTGAAGGTCTTACAGATAAGTTCCTTTGACTTATTACGAGTGAGAGGGTTGTTGAACTTTTAGATGAGTGTTGGCATTTCGACTTTCCCTGCAAATCCCGGCGCCGCATGCATGAAAGCGGCGCGGCGACGTACGTGACTCCCGTTCTGACGGTTGTCAGTCACCGTCGCCGTCACTGTATATGCTCACCGTCTGTCTAGTCCCTGTTCAGACCAACTTTTCTCTTCCAGACTACTCCATAAATCGTCAGCCCATTTTCCAGTGACTGCTCGGCTGCTTTTTAACCTTTTCTCTTCTCTCTTCTCTTCTTCCTCTCTGCATCTTCATTTCAATTCCGACGGGGTAACTCAATTCGCGTGCATGATTGTTACCGTCACTAGGGAGTTTCTTTAATTTGGGGGATAACCTTCGCAAGGTGACGACTCGCAGAATACGCAGTAATCCGCGGCGATATGGTGGCGAAGAAAGGTGGCGCCTTGGATGTCTTATTGGCGAAAAGAATTAGTAGCTTTTTATTCTTCGTCGGCCTCCTCTTGCTATTATATCTATGCCTATGCCCGTGCACAAGGTCACAAGAACAGGCCTGCCACCCGGATGAGCTCGAAGCTCTGCTGGAGTTCTCACGCGAGTTGGACTCGGAAGGCAGGGGTTGGAGCTTTAATGCCTCTTCCACCGATTGTTGCTCTTGGCCCGGTGTCTATTGCGGCGGCGGCGGCTCGCCTGATTCTGGACCCCGAGTCATCGGACTGGACTTTCAAAACCAGAGCCTGGAGGGCTCCCTCTCTCATTTCTTGGCGGATTTATCCTACCTTAAATGGCTTAACCTTTCTTACAACTCCCTTCACGGTCCCGTTCCATCCGCTTTGTTTCGTCATCGCCAATTGGAAGTGCTCAATCTCGAGTTCAATGATTTCTCAGGCTCCATTCCTGCTGATTTATACCTTCCTTCCATTCGCCACTTCAATGTCTCCTACAATTTCTTCAATGGCACTCTCCCTCTTTTCGTCGGGTCCGCTCACTTGATCCTGCTCGACGTCAGCTTCAATGCCTTCTCCGGCACCGTTCCTACGGCCATATGCGCTTCTACTCCCGGAGTTAGATTTTTTATCTTCTCCATGAACTTATTGTCTGGCGAAATCCCTGCAGCTATCTCCAACTGTACTTCTCTTCAGGAGCTCTCACTTGATTTGAATGAGATCAGGGGGAACTTGCCACCGCAGTTGTTCATGCTCTCATCTTTGAGGATATTGAATCTTCAAGAGAACCAGCTGTCCGGCGGTTTGAGCTCAAGTCTAGGTAACCTATCTAACCTTGAGCAATTGGATCTCTCAGTGAATTCGTTCTCGGGTAGAATTCCAGATGTATTTGGAAGCCTAAGGATGCTAGCGTATATTTCTATTCATTCCAATAGCTTTGATGGCCCTCTGCCCTCTTCATTGTCGAGCGCATCGTCGCTCAGGGTACTCAATCTTAGAAATAATTCACTCAGTGGCGACATCAGTTTAGACTGCGCAAGGATGAAGAAGTTGCTCTATCTTGATCTTGGGTCGAACTTTTTCAGTGGCCACATTCCTTCTACTCTGCACCAGTGTGTGGAGTTGAGAACCTTAAATCTTGCGCGAAACAACCTCAGCGGCCAACTCCCAAACAGTTTCAAGAATTTTACTTGGCTATCCTACCTCTCTCTTTCCAACAACAGTTTATCCAACATATCCTCAGCCATGGAAATCCTTCAGGGTCTCCCTTCACTTGCTGGTTTAGTCCTTACCATGAATTTCCACAGTTACAAAGAGAGGATGCCGGTGAATCGGATTCATGGTTTCCATAATTTGCAGGTTCTTGTCATCGCGAACTGCGGCCTTTCCGGTTCAGTGCCACCCTGGTTAGCAAACTGCACCAAGCTTCTGGTTTTGGATTTCTCGTGGAATCATTTACAAGGGACCATTCCCTCGTGGATAGGGAAGTTCGATTACCTGTTCTATTTAGACTTGTCCAACAATTCACTCAGCGGTAACCTCCCAGAAAGTTTGGCGCATGTTCAAGGCTTAATATCTCCAAATAGGTCACTGCTTGGAGCTTCGACAGATTATTTTCCCTTCTTCATCAAGAGAAACAACAGTGGAAAGGGATTGCAGTACAACCAGCTCAGCAGCTTTCCCCCATCCTTAATCCTAGGAAATAACTTGCTCGTTGGATCAATCTTGCCGGGACTAGGGAACCTGAAGAATCTCCATACATTGGACTTGAGCAGAAACAAGCTATCAGGGGCTATTCCTGAGCAGTTATCAGGCATGTCAAGCATAGAGAGCTTAGATTTGTCGCACAATCAACTGAATGGAAGCATTCCTCTATCACTTACCAACTTAAATTTTCTCTCTAGTTTCAGTGTGGCCTTCAATAATTTAACTGGATTCATCCCTACAGGAGGACAGTTCTCGACATTCTCAGGCTCCGACTTTGAGGGCAATCCCAGTCTTTGTGGCTATCACTTGAACTCGTGCAATTCTGATCTACCTCAACTTCCCAAACAAGCAGATGGTGATGGAAGGAGTGACAAAAACTTAATCGTTGGCATGGTCACTGGCACAACGCTCGGAACCATTCTACTCCTGGTTGTTATCTACCTGTTTGTATCAAGAACTCAGTGCCGGAGGGAGGATTCAGTTGAGCCAGTGATGGATACCAATGGGAACTCGAAGATAGAGGAGGGGTCAAGATTGGTGCTTTTGTTTCAGAACAAGGAGAACAAGGAGCTGAGCATCGGTGATATCATGAGATCAACCAACAGTTTTGACCAAGCTAACATCATTGGTTGCGGAGGCTTCGGACTAGTCTACAAAGCAACACTCCCCGATGGTAGTAATGTGGCAATCAAGCGGCTTTCCGGAGACTACGGCCAGATGGAGAGGGAATTCCAGGCAGAGGTAGAAGCTCTTTCGAGAGCTCAGCATGCAAACCTGGTTCTACTTCAAGGATACTGCAAAATTGGGAATGACAGACTTCTAATCTACTCATTCATGGAGAATGGGAGCTTGGACTACTGGCTTCACGAGAAGGTAGAAGGAGCTGGCTCAATACTAGATTGGAACAAACGACTAAGGATTGCTCAAGGTGCCGCAAGGGGTTTGGCCTACCTTCACCAATCATGCGATCCCCACATATTACACCGAGACATTAAGTCGAGCAACATCTTGCTCGACAACAAGTTTGAAGCTCATCTTGCCGACTTTGGGCTGGCCAGACTTATTTTGCCTTATGACACGCATGTTACAACAGACTTAGTTGGTACGTTGGGCTACATTCCTCCTGAGTACGGCCAATCCTCCGTTGCTACTTTCAGAGGTGATATATATAGCTTGGGTGTTGTTCTACTGGAGTTGCTTACTGGAAGAAGGCCGTTGGACATGTGCAAGCCAAGAGCGGCCAGGGAGTTGGTCTCATGGGTTCTTCTAATGAAGGCGGCGAAGAGGGAGGTTGAAGTTTTCGATCCTCACGTCTATGATAAACTGTACGAGTACCAGATGCTGAAAATGCTGGAGATTGCTCACCTTTGCCTGAACAACTCCCCCAAGATGAGACCCTCAACAAATGAGCTTGCTACTTGGCTTGAAAATATCAACAACGCATGAGCACCGGAGGTTGGCTTCCTCATCGAAAAATTCAAGCTTTGGTTCTAATCTTCCACCATGGTAGAAGTGACCCACATTAATTTCCTTTTACCCTTTTTTTTTTCCTGTCTCCCACAGCCCGCCCACCCCTCGTTTAGAAGCATCAAGTTGAGCAATATGTTAATATAATAGATTGCCCTAGTTTGTACCTAAACGATTTTTCATTACTATCACAATGAATTGTGGGCAAAATATCAACTTCTTTTCCTTGTTTATTAAAAATTGAGATAATTGATGCGGTGGAAATCTATTATTGAGGTGGAATGCTAAAATAGACAACAGCAGGGCAAAGAAGGTTGGATGATGTGAACTGAAAGTCGTTGAGATGGAGATCATTGGATCCCAAACACCAAGCAAGAATCCGACTTGCACAGGTAGCAAAAGCCTTAGTGGGTATCAAAATTTTCTGTTTTGATTCTTATTATAAAAGAGTGGATGTGCAAAGAATGCATAGATACTGAGAGATTGTGTATAAATGTGAACTTCTGTTTCGAAGGATATATCTGAGTATTTATATATGGAGGTGGATAAATGACCATATCTAGAGATGTCTAGAGACATGGGAGGTCATTTGACTCATACTGGTAGGGAGCCATGTATAAAAGAAGGTCACGAGCCGAGGCTTCTTCGTCATTTTTCAAGTGCCTCTACTCTCGTCTCGCTCTGAAAATGCCGATGCTATGATGAAATTGCTCGACAACTATATGCGCATCACCGGATTCTTAGTCGTTGGTATATTTACACTTCTTTAATCATCTTGGTGCTTTTATACTGTAGGAACGATAAGCTTGTTACCATTTCTTATTTTTGTAAAGAGGAGTGTCTTTCTCATAGGAAATTGTCTATCGAAAGCTATGGATGATTACGGGCATTAGAGTTGTTAGGAACTAGAGCGTTAAATACGTTTATACGCAGCGGAAACCATCTAATTCCTCCAGAAGATTCATGCGAAGGGAAAGAAAATATACTAAGTTTTATAAAAGAGTATGAAAGGTTATACCTTTAGTGCGTGCACACAGACTCCAGACAACTTGGATCTCAGCACGTTCACACGTTCACACTTCTTTCGGTATCCACACGAACAAGTGTTCGTTTATCTCACAAACTCACAAAATGGAGAAGAATACCTAAGTTTGTGGTAACAACCAAGCAAGGTAATTTCGGCCAAGAGTAGAGAAGAGGAAGGAGAATGAAGAAGTATGCAAAAATGAGAGAAAAATTGCTTAAATATTTTCATCCAATGAAACACTTAATGAGTATTAATTTAATTAATGAGTCTTAATGAACATTCACTCTCCATTAAGGACCATACTTGAAACTCTTCATTTTTTAATTCAATTTCGAAAATTGAATGACTCATTGAATTTCAAAAATTCAATGAATTAATCTCCATTAATCCTCACTTGAGTCTAACTCAAGTCTAATTCACTTGAGTCTAACTCAAGTCTAATTCACTTGAGTCTAACTCAAGTC